>CAXIPT010000081.1:22676-82285 GCA_964030475.1 Tethya wilhelma
GACTGTACCGGAAGAAACCAAGTTCGTTCGTTCAAGAATCAGCTTCTAAAAGTGAATAGTCTCTGAGAAAAGTTGAGCCAAGATAGAAAAAGAAGAAGAAGAAGAAGAAGAAGAATAAGAAGAAGATGGAGAAAATTGGAGGTTTGGCATGTTTGTGTTTGTTGCTTTAGCGATGTTTTTAGGCCATGTTTTTGGGCTCATTAGAAAGAGAAAGAGCTAAATAGTAGCTTAAGAAGCCTTTTAGTGCTAAGCGCTCAGTTTTTGCAGAGTTATTCGCGTGAATATTTGTATTGCGCTAATGGGCCATCCGTGCCATTCCTGTGTACCCAGTACTACCGTACTGGGAATACTGTGGCTTCTTCTGTATTTATTAGTGCATATTCACCGTAAATATTGGAATAAAGAAGGAATAAAGATGTACAGTGCAAAAGAGAAGAGCTCTTGGAAGGAAATTCAATCAAAGATGAACGCTCATATCAGGTACCTAAGAGGCAAACCCACTAAAGTTTGTGTGTGTGCGGATGCCGACCCAACTGGTGCAACCTCACTTGATGTCGAGGGTGATGACAACTAACATTACGTGTACATTAACTTCTCATTATACAATCACGATAATGTTTCTTTCTAGAGAATATTATTGTTCTAATAAAATTATGATGAATTATTATCCAATGGTTCATATTCTAATTATACAAAACAAAAAAATATTATAAACAATGATGTGCGTGCATGCCATGCAGTTCAGTGCACTGCAGCTGATTATGCCAGCAAGTTTTGTTGACAGACTTATGTGATCCATGACTATGTAATTATGCCGAACGGCGTCTCTCTGTACCTGCAAGACTGAAGTATAATTACACGAATTAATTTATTTCTCTGGAAGGTGAAATACAGGTATAGCTAATTTATACTGTGTAAATACATTATACCAATTCGAACATAGATTATGGGCTAAAAGTTTAGTAATCTTATATAATTTATAGCTCTCTCTCTCCCAGACTGAGCTAGTATACGTAGTTTAATAATTTTACTACATCTAGATATAGGGATCCTAGCTCGCGCGCCACGCGCGCTAAAATTCCGCGTGACAGGCGCTTTTTGAGCACGTTACACAGGCGCGATATAGCGCAATTTAGTGCGTTTTAGCGCACGGAAGTTTACACGGGAGGTTCCATTGGAGAGGACATGTGGGATGTTCTAGTGGTTACTCTCTTGACAAGTATACTACTCGTGGAATTTGTAGTATAAATTCACAAGTGAATGAACAGACAAATGCTGGGTTGCAACGAATCAAAGGTCAAATAGCTTACATGAAACCTGATAACTTTATGTTTCATGTGAAACTCTTTCTTGGGATTACAAATTTAGACAAGATAGCTAAAATAATCTTAGAAAACTATCATTGTAATTAAATTATACTTTTCCACATAACTGCACAATTCCTCCCATAGCTACATGTACATGTTAACTTCACAAATTTTTTGTGTGTGTGAATAATTGTAAATAATTATAAACATCCGATAATGGACTTTTATTGCATCCGCCCGAAGCATCTAACTTTGGATGATTACTATAACTGGTAAAAAACATCCAAAAAGTGCAGGTATATAACATCTGACAAAGCAATCCAAAAAGTGATGATGATAATCATCCAACTATGGGTGATTACTATAACTGGTAAAATCAATCCAAAAAGTGATGATCATAATCATCTAACTTTGGATGATTACTATAACTGGTAAAATCAATCCAAAAAGTGATGATCATAATCATCCAACTATGGGTGTTTACTTTAACTGGTAAAAAACATCCAAAAACTGAACTTCANCTGTGCAGAATCATTCCTGTGTGGGCTGCATGTAGTCCATGTTGAGTCACTCATTTTGCCCATAAGAATAATTCTTTACACACTCAAACAGCTATTCCATCTTGTTTGCTTTCTTTTTTACGATTTGGCCATTCTTATGTCTCATTACATTTCCAATGTTTTTTTCACTTGTTCTCATTTTTTTCATAATTCTACATCACAGTTAAGTTCGTGTGTATATGGTAGTTACTTGTACACTATTAGCATGGATATTATAGCTTATGTTATAATCTACAATATCAGCAATGTCAGTGAAGCAGCAGCTCATCTTCTTATAATGACAACTATGTAACAAAGTAGTCTATTCACCTCCTGAATATTCAAGGCTGAAAGGTACCGGTAACTGGTTACAGAGACTTCAGCACAACCAGAAATCTTCAGGTAAAACGGGCAGGCAGCGAAATATTCGGATTCCAAATAACGCACACTTCTCTAACTGGAAAGGGTCGTCACTTTAATTTCCAAAGTAGCTAATGAATTTATTAATGAGTAGAGAAATAAATGGCTGCCATACAGAGAAGGCACTTTTCGTCTTGTATCTAGCGACTCAGCTAGAGAAACGAATAACCGATACAAAAAGCGACTGAAGACAAAGATACCAAGTTTATTCGTTCAAGAGTCAGCTTCTGAAAGTGAGCGGTCTCTGAGAAAAGGCTTGCCAACATAGAAGAATAAGAAGAAGAAGAAGAAGAAGAAGATGGAGAAAATTGGAGGTTTGGCATATTTTTGTTTGGTACTTTAACGATGGTTTTTAGGCCATGTTTTTAGGCTTGTTAGAAAGAGAAAGAGCTAAATAGTAGCTTAAGAAGCCTTTTAGTGCCAAGCGTTCAGTTTTTGCAGTTATTCGCGTGAATATTTATATTGCGCTAATGGGGCACCTGTGCCATTCAGTACTACCGCACTGGGAATGGATGGTGGGAGAGGTATGTAAAGCGCCATCCTCAGGTCACCTTGCGTGTTGCTATTGCGAGAGCGATGGCATCTGATCGAGAGGTAAGTAAGTGATTGTTATTTTGATATGTTGGAAGACACTCTCACATCGAATCAGCTGCTCAACCAACCTGCTCGTATATTTAATTGCGATGAAACAGGGATACCTCTCAATCCAAAGAGTCAAAAGTGGTTGCCAAAGTTGTGTCAAAAAATCCAAGTTTTCTCACTAGTGGTAGCAAAGCACAGATTACTGTGATGGCTTGTACCAGTGCAGCTGGTAATGCTATTCCTTCGTTAGTAATCTTTGATAGATTGTCTTAAATCAAGCCATGATGAAAGGTGAAGTTCTGGGTACGATATATGGTTTGTCACACAATGGGTGGATCACAAGGGAAATTTTTCACCGGTGGTTCAAGCATTTCTTGCATTCTGTTCCCAGTACACGTCCAATTATTCTTCTTTTAGATGGTCACTCAGCCCATTATTGCCCAGAAACCATTGAAATGGCTGCCGAACACAAGGTTATATTATGTGCACTACCACCACATACCACTCATATCTCTCAACTGTTAGATAGGGGTTGCTTTGCACCATTGAAAGCAGTATGGAGAGAAGTAGTTCACAAATTTCGTGCTCTTCATCCTGGACAAACTGTGAGTAGGTATTACTTTTGTGCCCTTTTTGCAAAAGCTTGATATAAGGCATTCAGCATGGAGAATATAATTAACAGCTTCAAATTAACAGGGGTCTGTCCATTAAACAGAAGTGCAATTCAGCTGCCTGAAGATGAGAGTCATTCAACTTCCTCAGGTACATTAAGGCATGGTTTGCATATTAAGGCCTAACACTTAGCGAACGGGATAAATTATTGAACTTTGAACCCAAAATACGGGTACAAAATTTATACGCGTGCACTGCGTAAGTGCAACTTCAGCACTTTTTTTTGGCAGGAAGCTTGCATCTGTGAACTTTGAACTAGCTGTGCAGACAGGTAAGGTATTGCCCTACTTAAATAAACTACTAACTTAAACCTTGAAATAGGCGTGGCGCTATAGGCTCATAAAGCGACAAAGGTCACGATCACGACCATCGCTTTTAGTAGCTTGTTTTCTCAAGAGTCCTACAGAGCACAAGGTTAGTACTTTATTACTGCAGGGATAGCTAGGCAATAAGGCTATACCATCGCTTTTGGGATTCAGTTAGGCTAGCTAGTTTTTTGCTTATATATAAGTCTGTCATGGTCGCGTTAGTCGCGATCGCGATTTTCGGTTTTAGTTTCTTGTTTTCTCCATGGTCTTAGCTAGTAGAGGCTTAGTACTTGCTATGTTATTGCAGCAATAGCTAGACTATATGACCATAGCATCGCTTTTGTAACTCTGTTCAACTAGCTGACAAAAAAACCTAAGACGCTAAGCTTTGTATTATTATTATACGCGTCACGGAAACGTGACAATCGTCTTCCGGAAGTGGTACGTAATTGTAATTATGTCACGGATTCGTGACATTCGTCCGCTAAGTGTTAAAATTGAAATTAAAATATTTCAATCCAAGAATGAGCATACAATATCAAACTCAAAGACATGGTACATATCAAGGATTGTAACGTCCACACAAAGTTTGATAGTCATGTGACCTCGAATAATTGCATAATTAAGCTGCTCTAGGAGTTTGGGTTCCCATGGAGATATTGGCCCCGTATTTGGGTGATGTGTTAATTATGTTAATTAATAACTAACCACCAGTGCGCATAATTAATTAGTTATGACAAATTTCTAATTGAAGAGCACCATCTTTAAATTATTTTTCTCCATAACTCACTCTGGTAGTTAATTAATAATTAATTTAGTTAACATGTTCACAAAATATTAGCTTGATAATATTCTTGGAAGATCAACTCGCCAAAAAATCTCAATATACAACCTTGAATTGTGCGCATATTTATTGTCACATGACCACTAAACTCAAGGAAAAGTTGAAAATTACTAAGTTAAATCAACATACCAAGTTTGGTATTCAACAATGCTACCTAAGGGTAGATATACAATTTTTATCTTGAAAAACTGAATTAACACAGTCATGCCTTAATGCCGCTGAGTCAGTTTTCAAGGCAAACAACCTCACTGAGAGGACAGGACTAGCTTACATCCCTTTGTATAGCCCTCCTCGTCGCCCTGAATCTTCTCATCTTTTTGCTCTTGGAGATAGATTGAAGCACAATTTCTCCAGGCTTTAATCCACACCTTCAAAGTATTCGTGTCCCTCACCATCATTTTCGACTCCCTTCTCCTTTTCTCCACAACTAGATCAGAGCCAAGCTTGAACGATGAATCACTCTTTCATTCACAACCTCTTCAATGTGCCACTACCATTAGCAAGTTTTTGATTCAGCCAATTGCTCCCAGTAAGATGCCCGCAAAACGTGGAAAATCTGCTGGCAAAGTACTAACAAGTCTCGAATGTATAAATGAAATGCGAGAACGCCAGAGGCAAAAACAGGAAATTGCCTTAAAGAAGACCCTGCAGAGAGAAGAACAAAGGAAAAACTTGTAAGAAGATTTACTATATGCATTGCCAAGAACACTGATAGTATACAAATAACATACTAATATCCAGGTATAAAATAAGACAGAAAAAAGAATCACAAGAGAGTACAAATTCTACGACTTCAGTTGTGAGGAAGAGCACACAATGTTTTCTACATTAGATTTACTGTAGATGGGGAGGGTTTCATCATTCTAACTGAAGATTGTTAGCTATGTTTTAAAGATTCATCTGTTTAATTTTACCCACTTGCTTTAGGGGAAAACATTTTTTGACAGCAAAACTGTCCCAACCTACGTTACAAACTGAAAATGAAATTCATGGACATTCAAGATATTACAAGTGAAAAAAACATTGGAAATCTAATGAGACACAGGAATAACCAAATCGTAAAAAAAGAAAGCAAACAAGATGGAATGGCTGTTAGAGTGTGACCAGAATCATTCCTGTGTGGGCTGCATGTAGTATACTCTCTTACCATATTGAGTCCCCCATGTTGCCCATAGGAATAATTCTTTACACGCCATTCCATCTTGTTTGCTTTCTTTTTTACGATTTGGCCATTCCTATGTCTCATTACATTTCCAATGTTTTTTTCACTTGTTTGTTCTCATTTTTTCATAATTCTACATCAGTTGAGTTTGTGTGTATATGGTAGTTACTTGTACATTATCAGCATGGACATTATAGCTTATGCTATAATCTTTGCTATCAGTAAAGTGAAGCATCTCAGGAGGCTAGAGCTGTATCTTACTGTGACAAAATTTACTTGCTTTGCTCATCTTCTTATAATGACAACTATGTAACAAATTAGTAAGTAGTCTATTCACCCCCCAAATATTTAAGGCTGCAAGGTACAGGACAGAGACTTCAGCACAACCAGAAATCTTTAGGTATATCAGGCAGGGCAACGAATATTCGGATTCCAAATAACGCACACTTGTCTTACTAGAAAAAGAGTCGTCACTTTGAGTTCCAATGTAGCTAAATGAGTATAAAAATGAATGGCTGCCATATCGAGAAGGGGCTTTTCGTCTTGTATCTAGAGACTCAGCTAGAGAGGCGAATAACCGATGCAAAAAGCACGTGAAGACAAAGATACCAAGCCTATTCGTTCAAGAATCAGCTTCTGAAAGTGAGCGGTCTGTGAGAAAAGTTGAGCCAAGATAGAAGAAGAAGAAGAATCAGAAGGAGAAATTTTGAGAAAGTCATCAGATGATGATGCTCAAAACAAAAAACAAACCAGAGAGATATGGCGAAGAGTGCAAGGCCATAACTGATAGTGAAGTTGAATGAATTGTTTCACTCAGACAGTCGTTTGACAAACCAATTGATCAACTGAAAAAAGATCTGTACACGTGTGATGATGGCTGCCATCAAGAACGATTCTCTCACTACGATGAAGAGAATGGCCGGTTGTATTTCGAGACAATTAGTTCAAATGATACAAATTGTCAAAGTAAGCTCAGAATCTTGCGTCATGTGTCTACACATTTTCCAAGATCCTGTACAATTTGAATCATTGCCTTCGCTGCTTTAGAGAGCTTCAAAGGTTTGAGGAAGCACTCACCCAAGGAGATCTAGAATACCTGTTGTGTGTCGAGGACGACTTTGAAGAACTTTTCAGAGGAAGAAGACGACCCAAGCATGGAAGGTCTAGAAACTAGCCTACTGCTGAATCATGCTCAACTCATAGCTGACTACGAGAAAAAGCTTGATGACCATGCTGAGCATGTTTGTTGTTCATGCGAACGATTCCACCAGAGAAAATCAGTATCTAGAGTGAAGCTTACTGACAACCTAGGTACTGTGGTGTGGCCTTCACTGAAAGCCTACATCACAGAGAACAACCCAAATGCCAGCAATGAGGTACTCTACATGTGTACCTATTGTAAGCCAATGATCAGAAAGATCGGTTGCCGCCACGTTGCGTCCTCAATGGGTTGAGTGTTTTGCCTGTTCCTCCAGAACTGTCAAACTATACGTATTGAGTATGCAACTCATCCAACGTGCCAAGTGCACGAGACAGTGGTAAGACTAGGCACATACATGGGAAAAGTACCCATGTACAATCCCCTGAAAGCCTGCAAGGGTACAATGTTCTTTCTTCCTCTAACAGAACAATGGACACCCTGGATCAGGTGAATCAATCAGATTTTCCTGATCCAGAGTTGTACGTGATTGTCAATGGTAGACCAACAAAAGGTGGGGTTGTATGGCGAAACATGGTCAATGTTGATGCTATAAAAAAAGCTGTAGAAAAGCTTAGAGAAATCAACTGGCTCTACAAAGATGTAGAAGATTCCTCTGTAGACGAAGCTGCAAAAAAGTCATAGAGGTAGTGAATCGTGCCAATAGCAAGGTGCTTGAGAAGGCTACCCAGGAGGACATAGCTTCCTTTCAGTCTTACACCATTAGAAACATGGAGAGTAAGATTCCCGTCCATTCAGACATTGACCAGTTTGTAGCTAAGAAGGTCAAAGAAGACTCCATTAGCAACAAACAGCAGCACCTGGATGTCATGTGCTTCCCAGATCTGTTTCCCACTGGTGAGTTTGGGGAGTACCACCCCCGACAGTCCAAGATAGGGTTCAGTGAGTACGTCAAGTCTAAGCTACTCAACAAGGATTACCGCTTCAGGAAGAATCCACAGTATGTGTTCTACCTGTTGTGGCGGAAGGAGATGCGTGAAGTGTCGGCAGGGGTGTACAACCTCTTGAAGTCCACTCGCATGGAGAGGCTCCGTGTCAGTTCACTCTTACAGCAGGCTAGGAGTAGTGACGAACAACTCGAAGCCAACCTCTCCACCATGCTTCAGAGTGTACGAGGAACCAAGCAGTATTGGTTCAGACGACAGAGTGAGTTAAAGGCCATGATTCGAGAATTTGGTCCACCGACCTTATTTCTCACATTCAGTTGTGCCGAGTACGAAGCAACTGACATCGCTGAGTACCTTCGCAAGCTCAACAATGTGCCTGATAGCTACAGCATTTCAAGGCTTTGCACGGAGGATCCTATTTCTGTCAGTAGAAAATTTGACTCCAAGTTCAGGTCCTTTTTTCACAAAGTACTCTTGAATGGTGCTGTACTGGGAGATGTAACCCACTATATACTACTACAAGAAGGAGTACCAGGCTCGTGGTGCTCCCCATTACCACGTCCTTTTGTGGATTCACGGAGCACCCGTCATCGGTGAAGACGACCCGAAAGATGTGCTGACCTGGATTCAGGATAGAATTACTTGCCGAATTCCCGACAAAGAGTCCAATCCTGAGTTGCACAGGTTGGTAACACGCTACCAGATGCACAAGTGTAGTGCCTACTGTAAGCGTAAATGCAAAGTTTGTTCAGTGTTCATCACTAGCTGTAAGTTTGGCTTCCCTCATAAAGTAGCCTACACTGCCAAGCTGAATGAGTGCCTCAAATCAAAAAAGAAAATCTATGAGTTGCCAAGGTCTGAGATGGAGGATAGAGTCAATGACTACAACCCCCTATTACTCTTACTTTGGAAGGCCAACATTGACATCCAATTTGTAGCTGAGTCCTCACTAGCATTAGCCCACTATGTTAGTGGGTATGCGACCAAAGCTGAGAGAAGCAACATCCAGGACATATCTGGCAAGAGGTGAGCGAGGACAAGAGTATCTACTCCAGGTTGTGGTCCTTTGGCATCTGTTCTCTGCATACCAGGGAGTGTGGGTTGTACGAAGCTGGTGACCTACTGCTTGGTAATCACCTGACAGAGAAGTCTGACCAGGTCAAGTGGGTTGATGTACTCATGCCACACAAGAGGAGCCGTCGACTCAAGAACCACAAAGACCTACAAGATCTTGCCAATGTCAATCCAGACAGTGACGAAATCTTTGAGGGTAACATGCTGGATGACTTTTATCCAGACAGACCCGACTCACTTGAAAATGTTTGTCTGTACGACTTTGTGTCCAAGTACGACTACAACGGCAGGGATGACAATGGTAAAAGGAAGTACAAGATGCTCAACAAGCCTCGACTTCCAAACCACAAGATCTTCAATCCCGAGAAAGAGGAACAAAGGGAAGCCTACTACTATTCCCTCTTGCTTCTGTTTGTTCCTTTCAGGGATGAGAGTGAGCTCATGGAAGATAGTGAAACAGCCGAGGAGGCTTTCAACAGGTTGGTCTCTGATGACAGCAGGGCTCACCACGAAAAGCTTCACAGGGCTCTTCAAGCACAGGCCAAGATCCAAGAGATCAATGAAGCCAGACATGCTGAGGAGAAAAACAATGGAAAAGATGAGCCTGAGAACAAGGAGGACAATGAGGACCATCAACTGATGGGAGAGGCCAATTCAGCAATGAATGACCTCATCGACTTGAAAACAAACGATGACTCTGATCGAATGGACAGAGTCAACATGCTAAATGTTGATCAGAGACGAATCTACGAGAATGTGAAGAGTCACCTCCTACACCAGAAACAACACAAAGCAGGAGGTTGCAACTGTGATCTCAAACCACTTCGAATGTTCATCAGTGGAGTAGGAGGTACCGGTAAGTCGTTTCTAATTGAGACGATCAAAGCTTTAGTGAATGACCTATGGCCGTCCAAAGACATCACGTGTGCCATCACAGCTCCAACTGGCTTAGCTGCTTTCAATGTGGGTGGTGTAACCATTCACCGACTCTTTCAGCTGCTCGTTGAACATGACAGCAAGACAGCTGGCTACTGGTCACTGCCAAACTCATCTGTCAAAGTAATGAGAGCGACACTACGTAGTGTCAAGTTGTTTGTGATTGACGAAGTGTCAATGGTTTCCAGCCTCAATTTGGCATACATTCACCTCAGATTAGAGGAGCTCTTTGGGGGGAGTGAGTGGTTTGCTTCCATGAACATGCTGTTTGTTGGAGACATCCTCCAATTGCAGCCTGTCAACGGTAAACCAGTGTTCACCCAATCAACCCTAGTATACAAGCTTGGGTGTGTAGCTTCCGTCAACATTTGGAACGAGTGTGTGCTCTATGATGAGCTCACCATCAACGAGCGTCAGAAGGGTGACAGAGAGTATTCATTGATGCTAGACAGTGTCAGACGTGGCTGCCCAACTGATGAGTGTCTTACTGCACTCAAACAGCGTGTCATACAGGTGCCTGTGTCAGACAAGTTTCTTGAGCTTCAGCAGTCTGGCCAGACACCTGTATGTCTGTTTCCCACTAGAATGGCATGCGACGAATTCAACAAAGAAATGCTCGGCATGCTAGACACCACTGTACATGAGCTAAAGTGTATTGATGTTGTAGATCAAACTGAGAGTACACGCAAGTGGGACAAAAAAGCCATTGAACAGTTAGAAAAACTAAATTCTGATTCTAACAAAACAGCAGGTCTAGAGTATGTTGTGAAAATGGCAGTTGGTGCAAGTGTTATGCTTCGTCGTAACATATATAGACACCAACTGTGGTCCGGTAAATGAAATGTAATGAGACACAGGAATGGCTAAATCGTAAAAAGAACGCAAACAAGATGGAATGGCTGTTATAGTGTGTAAGAAATTCTTCCTGTGGGCAAAATGTGAGACTCAATAAGGAGATTGTTAAATGCAGCCCATACAGGAAGAATTCTGCACACACTCAACAGCCATTTCATCTTGTTTGCGTTCTTTTTACGATTTAGCCATTCCTGTGTCTCATTACATTTCCAATGTTTTTTGTACTTGTAATACTTTTCATTCTAGATGTAGTAGAAGTGCCAGCCTTGACCTCCACTGAATCTAAGGAACATCATGAGACAGTAAATTCCTTTACTCTTAACGTATGTTAAAACATAATGGTAGAAATGAAATTCAACTTTATTCCTTTCAGATATCTGGAAATGAAATAGTTATTATTAACCGAAAGTGAACAATATTTAATCTATAATATCATTATTGTATTATCTTATAATCCTACTATAAAAAAATGCTTTATGAATAATAATTAATCATTTCATTTTAAAATTTGCAGTTTGATAGATAACATAAAAAAATTCAGGAATCATAACCCCAATACATAGCCATAACGTGGGTAAAATGAATGTAAGATAATTGTACGGAAGCAAAGGGGGATTGTAAAATACTATACTAAAAATATCAACTTCCACATTCACTTGATCAAATACAACTATTCAATGATGATAACATGATCATACCTGCTCTACTATGATAGCTACAAACGTTACGAACATTGTCAATAATACTGAAATGCCCATACCAAGAGTACATAATCAGGGAAGAGAAGAGAGTATCAAACTTCGTATTACGCTGCACAAAATGTGTGCGGAAAGTAACTTGACAATACGTAAGGTACACGTGATAAATGTTGTTTTTATTAAATTCCCTTCCCTGATTATGTACTCTTGCCCATACATGTATGTAAATTTGCCCGTTCTCACTTTATCAACCTAACGGATACTATATTAGGGTAATATAGTATCTATGGATTACTAGCCTTACTGTACTATGTTGACTTTAATGTCACACATGAATGGTCACTGAAGATCAAGATGACTAGAAGAGTGCGTGTGTAAAGGGTCTGGATACTCCAGACTACATCTTTATTGTGCAATCCCACTTAATTCTCATGCATTACAGTCTATATTCTCACACTCTCACTCATGCATCTTTATATGCCATCTCAAAACGTCAAAACGTCAAAACATGACATCAAGAAATTCACCATTGCTGAGCTTGCAAAAATGTTAACTAATTACATTCTAATCATGTGACATAGGGATTTTAACACGTGATGGTTCATGCTGAGTCAGCAAACAAATCTATCTTCTTCCTCTCTCTCCGCATAGCTTCTACTGTGACGAGGATCAGGCATAAGTCTGGCAGCTGGTGAGCCAGGTGGTGGCGGCTGTGGTCTCAGTTCCTCTGGTAGTACCGATCTGTCAGCATCTGGGTCTTCAGGGTCTTCATATATATACTTCTCAACATCCAAGTTGTGATGCTCATAGCAGCTTTTAGTGATGACCCTTAGTCCATCACTCCAGTTGCCTGTAGAATAGTATAAATTTTCATTCAAAGATGCCAGTTATGCCATGCAAAGCCCTTATATAAGTGTGTATATGTGTTTACCTTCATAGCATGTTGGAACAGTTGTAACATTCTGAAACGGTACGTCTGTAGGCCACTATATTGGCTTATCTGATCTCCATGTTAGTTTAAGATCTTTCATAATGCTTCTTATTAAGCTTTTCATAGTGAGTCCGTTCAGCATGGATAGCTCTGCTGGAAGTGGTGGCAGCATCACCTTGGTAGTGTATGAGGATTCAGTATCGTCTTCCATCCATTCAGGATTGAGTAGAATTTCATCTTTATGATTCTCTATTACTCCAGTTATTCTTGGATCTCCAACAATGTATAGGCCATTGGTCTTGGTAGTAGAGTAGACTACAGCAGTAGGTACTCCCAAGGCCTTTAGCTCATTGCACTTCTTGACAATCAGCTCAACTCGTCGTTTAATATCTCTGGCAGTATTGTTAACTTGTATGGCCATCTTTTTGCTTGCTGAATTGAAGTTAGAGATAGAAGTTGAAGATTGTAGTTGGAGATTAAAGTGGAGATTGAAGTTGAAAATTGAAGAGAGTTGTTGAGATAAAATTTGAGTGATGAAGGGCAATCTTTATGGGCCTTATATACTGTCATAGGTAGGTATCATAGGTAGGTGTCATAGGTAGGTGTGGATCTGATTGGTCCACAGTTCTTTTATGTTTATTTTACAAAGGTATGTGATCAATTAAAAGACTACTCTTTAATCAATTACACTTTAGTTCATTGTCTTTTTTCTGCTTATTTTACAGAGTGTTTGACCAATTAATATGAGCTTTAGTCCTACCCTATAATCATTGAAGTTTGTCTTTGACAACAGATGCTCAAAGTCCTAGAAAAGCACAGCATCATATGATGTCACATGAGTGCGGCGAGATGGCTTTATAAAGCATGAACTTGACTTTTCGAGTTAGTTAATGTAAAAAAATGGCATCCAGGAAGAAAGGTGTGCAGTTGAAGTCCTATTCACATAGTGCTGTTAAGTCACGAAAATCGCAAACTCAACAAACCAAGTGTTCCTCACTTCAAGTTTCTACTACAATACAAGTGAAGCCATTGAAGCCCAAAAAGGTGTGTGGGACAATGGTCAGGGGTGCAGTCTACTATATATTATTGTTTTTCTTTTCACACACAGGTTGGAGCACTGGCTGTCAGATGTCAATACATCAGGAATCTAAGGTCCTTGCAGAGGTACTACAAACTCCAAACGCACAATGGGTATATCCTTGCTGAATGTGATCATTTAGGCAACTTACCAAAGGTATGCACATGAAATTATATTAATACTATGATGTAAACACACACCCACCCACCCACACACCCACCCACACACCCACACACCCACACCCACACACCCACACACCCACACACACACACACACACATACACACACACACACACACACACACACACACAGGATACTGTCTTCTCCAAAGGTTGTGTTTCCACACAGTGGCTGGAGATTCTTTCCAGCTACTCAAATGTTCATGTATAGCAGCCAAACAGCAAAGAGCAAGACTTGATGCTTACCCACTCACCCTGACAGAAGAAATGGAGGCCATTGTTGCTCAAGAAGAAAATGAGTATTGCATTCATGCATATGCTGCTAACATCCTTTTTGAAGGAGATGAACAAACGAACAGTGATGATGACACAAGTGAGGAGCAAGATGAAATGACTGTAGATTTTTTCTCTCGATCCCCCCCTAGTTGCTGTGTTTGATGGTGACTCATATGGTCTCATTGGGTACAAACGTACATCCAAGCTTCAGTGTCTACTTTGTGATCACCGTTGTCAGCATGTCCACCTTTTTAGCGATTGGTGCAACACGAATGATGTCCATCTGGACAAAGATGAGCCTTTACAAGAAGAACCGAACTTTGAATGTGTATCTTCAATATCCATTCCTTACCCGCTCCCACCTCACCTACGAAGCTTACATGACAAGCATGAGTCTGGAGGCCTGGAGTTTCCTCTGCAGCTGGTTCCATCTTTCTCAGGCACACTTAAGTGCTCACATGGCCATGAGTTTAATCCTGCTGATCCTGTACAGAACTGCTGGATAGTCAAAAAAGGAGCTATAATTCACAAGGAGGCAGTGACCATTCAAGATGAAGTACGTACTGTCTACTATCGACCATCGCTGGGAGAATGCAACTGCAAGCAATATTATGATGGCCAGGAAGATTTGCTCTTGAATCTTGACAATAGACATCTTTTCTACTATGGCTTTTTATTCCAGTATTTGCATTTGATGTTGGAGGGGAAAAACCCACTAATAGCCTTTCTCAGAGCATCTACCCGTTCTTTTTCATCACAAAGCCAAACCAAGCCAGTTTCAATCAAATTGCTTCGACAAGCATGGAATGCTTTTGCTAGACTTCTGGATATTGACTTTTCCCAGACCTTTAGCTGTCCATTATGTGGACCATCACCAACAACTGTTGTTTGTGATGGAACTCTTCTTGGTTTTCGTAGAGATTTGATGGAGACATTGGATAGTAATACTTCCACACCTTCTGCAGTCCAACCTGTTCATGGAAGCTATCACACTGACTGAGTTATGCTGAAGAGTAGGAAAAGCAGAGAGCTTCTCTTAAAGTACTCTGGCTACACTCGTGACAGAAAGTGCTTGCGTGCTCCAAAGAGCCTCACAGTATCTGAGTTTAAGCAGCTTCAGTCACTCCTTAAGAAGGAAAATGTCCTATCCTTGGCCAGAGTGATCAATCGTCTTAAGTCAGAAAATCACCAAAGGCGAAGCCCCAGCCATACCGTGAACTATTTTACGAACTATCACTAAACTCCCCTATTTGTGGTCTATTGCAAGTAGCAGGTGATGAAGAGGCAATCAAGGTAGTCCAATTGATAGCATCTGGAGTTGATGTTCGTCGTGCCCCGTACAAGTGTGAGTTGAAGCTATTCTAAGACAAAGCACCACCTCTTTTCTTCTCAAGTTGCCATTCAGTGAACCTGTAGCAGAAGACGTGTGCGATCTTGTTGACGAGCTTTGTAGCCTACTTTTAATCCCATTTAATAGTGGGTGTCAAACCTTTCCCTCTCCACTACCAGATGACAAGTTAGCTTATTTTCTTAATCTTCCAGTTGTCTGTGGTACACGAACTTACTTTGCTGATCAGCACACACGTCATCCACTGGAAGATCAAGATGCTTGCCGTAAATACTCATCACGACATCCAACTCTTACTCCGGGAATCTTTACCGTCTACTGTCCCCATGGTATTTGCTTTGAATTTGAAGCAATGAGGTCAAATGAATCACCAACTCTGGCAAGTTAAGGACCGGCTCCCTAATTAAGGAAGAAAATTATTCGAACTAAGAATATCTTTATCATTTAACATGCTCTCACCATGGTAACGCATGTGAATGATGCTCCGAACATCCTTAATGATTTCCCCTGGTTACCAGAGTCACATGACCAATCTCAATATGAATATTCATGAAAATATCTTCAATTAAAATTCCGGAAATGATATGCAGTTGCCATGGCAACCCAAAATTTTATGTGAAATCTTGTGTTATAGTACTATATTTTTATTCATTAATATCTTGGATATCATGTTGCCATGGAGAGATATGCAGCACTTTCCATTTAATGCACACCAAAATTTACTGACATGTCCTACTTCTTCAAGCTGTAGCTCTCCATGGCAACATGATATCCCGGATATTAATGAATAATTATAAAGTACTATAACACAAGATTCAGTGAAAAAATTTGGGTTGCCATGGCAACTGCATATCATTTCCGGGATTTTAATTGAAGATATTTTCATGAATATTCATAATGAGGTTGGTCATGTGACTCTGGTAACCAGGGGAAATCATTAAGGATGTTCAGAGCATCATTAACATGCATTACCATGGTGAGAGCATGTTAAATGATAAAGATATTCTTAGTTCGAATAATTTTTTCCTTAATTAGGGAGCCGGTCCTTAACTTGCCAGAGAAAGCACCCGTTTGAAATCTTTTTAACTCGATTCGAAACTCCACCAAATGTCATCATATATGACAATAGCTGCAAGCTACATCAGTATATTCTTAACCGTGAGCCATCACACTTTAAGAACACTTGCTTTTTTGTAGACAGGTTCCATTGGAGAGGACATGTGGGATGTTCTAGTGGTTACTCTCTTGACAAGTATACTACTCGTGGAATTTGTAGTATAAATTCACAAGTGAATGAACAGACAAATGCTGGGTTGCAACGAATCAAAGGTCAAATAGCTTACATGAAACCTGATAACTTTATGTTTTATGTGAAACTCTTTCTTGGGATTACAAATTTAGACAAGATAGCTAAAATAAACTTAGAAAACTATCATTGTAATTAAATTATACTTTTCCACATAACTGCACAATTCCTCCCATAGCTACATGTACATGTTAACTTCACAAATTTTTTGTGTGTGTGAATAATTGTAAATAATTATAAACATCCGATAATGGACTTTTATTGTATCCGCCCGAAGCATCTAACTTTGGATGATTACTATAACTGGTAAAAAACATCCAAAAAGTGCAGGTATATAACATCTGACAAAGCAATCCAAAAAGTAATGATCATAATCATCCAACTATGGGTGATTACTATAACTGGTAAAATCAATCCAAAAAGTGATGATCATAATCATCTAACTTTGGATGATTACTATAACTGGTAAAATCAATCCAAAAAGTGATGATCATAATCATCCAACTATGGGTGTTTACTTTAACTGGTAAAAAACATCCAAAAACTGAACTTCAGAAACATCAGACATTGGATGATTATTGCAGCTGTCCAAAAAGTGAACACCATCATCATCCAGATTTGGATGCTAATTCATACTTCCAAATGTGGATGGTCAAATGCTTCCAAATGTGGATGACAATAGGTACATCAGTCACTATAGAGGAAAAACTGAATAATAATCATCCAAATATGGATGATATTGGTTGTGGTTAGATAATCATCCAATAATGGATCATTCTATATGGAAACTTTCATCCATTTTTGGAGTTGGACTATACCTGCAAAATGACATGGGGTGCTTGTTGTAGCAGGCTAAGCAATCTGTCTGCTTTGTAGTCTCAAACCATCTAATTATTGGCATAATTTTGTGTAATTTTAGTGTACATAACCAATTTTGGAAAACCGACCAGATGTAGTAAAACTTTATTTGTAGTAATCGGCGATTGTAGTGTAATTCGCGAGGCGCGTGCGAAATTAATTTTTTTGCACCAATGGGGAGGTGCACACCTTGGCGAGCTACAGACGTGATTTTACAGGTGGGGCTGCTTCTATTGCTGAGATATAAGCGTTTGAGTGCAGCTATGTCAGCCATGGCTAGCTTCTCTCCCGTTAGTACACGGGATGCGTTGCCATGTTCATTAATAAATTATTCTGATAAGTACATGATGCAGCTGCTGCTGTGCATCTCATTATAATCTTGCATATTTTATGTGCAACAAAAAACAATGCATTGTTCATGAACTAAACACTTCTAGCAGAAAGAAATCTCTTCCAGATGATCAGAAGATGGCCCACAGTGTTGCAGAATCGCTGGGCTATGCCAGGAGCTGTTTATCTGTGCATAATAATGAATGAACGTATTGTATATTGTGAATAATAAGTTTGCAATGAAATTTGGGGGGGAAAGAATTATTATGGGCAATAAGTATTAGCTAAACTGTTTCCTACGGTTAGAATAGCTATAGATGCATGCATTAATATTGGGCGCTTATTTCTGCGCCATTTATAGCTTAGTTACTCTAGTTACAGCCCACCCACTACATTATTCTACTTAGTAGACTTACTTACCTCCTTGGTGAATCCTCCTGGAAGGCTCCCTGGTTTCTGTGTCTTTATAAAGGCTCATAAAGTAAGTTTTAACTAGCGCTTCAACTAACTTCATGCATATTCTGATACCACACTAAAATTGTACCACAAACATAAATTGTTTGTAACACTGATAGTATATGGAGTTTGTGTACTCGTGCTTAGCAACGTATTCGCTCACGATTTTAGCAAGTAAAATTGGAATGAACGGTCGGTATATTTGAGCTCATATCTCCAAAACTATAGAGCCTAGCCGCTTCAAATTTTGAAAAAAGCTAGCTGCAATGACGTAGATTATAATGTCTCAAAATTCGCATATTACTACATCTGGTCGGTTTTCCAAAATTCGGTCACATATGTATGTGCTTAATCTTTATTTCTTTACCTTAGGACACATGACAGACAACTAACTGAGCCACACAGACAGAGTCTGAACTGGCTGATCTAGTAGCTCATGACAAACGGCACACTGTACATCACTGGAAGTAAAGGGGGTATGTGGTAGTCTGGTCTCCTCTCCAAGTTAGTGGGAAGGAATGAAGGTGGAGAAGCTTTCTGTACATTTACCACTCCAATCTGGAAGTCGTTAGATGTAGGTCGTCCTCTTCCTTTCCTGTGTTTGCTTGGTCTCCCTCCTCTGCTCCTTTTGTCCACTATCTCACACACTTTACAGCCTCCCTCAATATGCTCAGACCACTCCATAGGCTCCACAGAATGTATGTACACTCTCCCATCAGTAGTTGCTTTGTTATGCCGTAAAACTATGGCATGGTAACGCTTACAAAAGTGTTTTGGGTGAGTATTTTCACTGTCTTTGCTTATGTCAATGTTAAATACAGATTTAAGTGAACTCATGTGATCTACACAGGGTCTTATTTGCTTCACACATCCTCCACATATCCTGCAAAGACTCTGGATTTGTTCAATGTGATCCATCATGGGCAGAATCTGGGCAATATTAGTTGAAATATTCATGTTTTTTAATAGTCTGTATTTTCTTGAGAAAAATAAGTGCTAACAGTTTTTATTACTAACTGTACTTTTTGATCACTTATCTAAATGATGCAAATGTCTTAGCTAAGTAGAAAACTTCTGGAAACTAGATGTGGTGAGTTTTGTCAATATCTGTTTGCTACTTGAATGGAAGCTGAGCAGCTGCACTGCATGCGCAGTAGTTTATATTAGTGCATTTCACTGCGCAGGCTGTTTGAGGTTGTCAGGGAGACTGTTATGGTCATGATTGGAATGTTATTTTAACCCATAAGAGCGCCTAAGTGTGCAAAGTGAACCTGGAAACCACTGACAAGTTAATTAGCTCACGTTGCCAGGATATTTGCATATTAATTATGATACCGGAAATGTTCTTATTATACGCCAAATTTCCCTCTGAAACACCCGTGTCATGTAACCGATGGAGATTACATCACCATGTCCAGCAGCAAAACACACAAAAAAATTGAAAAATGAAAAGAATAAAGTAAATTGGTCATCTGGTATCAGCAAGTCGCTCTCAAACCATTAGCAAACTTAGTCATTTGTAGACATGCTCTGTCACAACTAGTGCCGTACATTCGATAGACAGCTGCTAACACAGAGACGCCGGAAAACAAACTATGCATATATCCTTAAAATGAGTAGTCTAGTATAACACTAACTATGCGTGACGGCAGACAGGTAACCGTCTCCGGTTAGTATTTACACTTCAGAATGGTTTTGTTATTCATCACATCAATCTTGTTTGGCTTCATCCTAATATGGCTTTACCACACCCACTTAATAACCAAGCAGGTTAATTAAACTCATCTCGATAGAACTGCTGTAAAGCAAGACTGTATAATCCCTATCCCTCAACACAGGCAGTAGTTTATAAATATTCACAGACCTCTCAAGTCTCATGCCTTAGGCGTGAGTCTCATGATTTAGTAAGTAATCTCACGCTTTCATGCCAAATAGTCTTCAATCTCACGTTTAAAGTGAGCTGTAATCAGCTTCTGTTAGCTTCTTTTCCTTGTTCCCAGTACGGTAGTACTTGATGGCCCATTAGCGCAATACAAATATTCACGCGAATAACTCCTGATTGCTTGGCACTAAAAGGCTTCTTAAGCTACTATTTAGCCTTTTCTCTTTCCATTGAGCCTAAAACATAGCCTAAAACCATCGCTAATGTAACAAATTGCCAAACCTCCAAATTTTTCCATCTTCTTCTATCTTGGAACGACATTTCTCAAAGACCACTCACTTTCAGAAGTTGATTCTTGAACGAGTAAACTTGGTTTCTTTGTCTTCACGTGCTTTTTGTATCGGTTATTCGTCTCTCTAGCTGAGTCGCTAGATACAAGACAAAAAGCGCCTTCTCCGTATGGCAGCCATTCATTTCTATACTCATTAATAATTCATTAGCTATCAAGTTGACGACCCTTTTCCAATTAGATAAGTGTGCATTATTTGGAATCCGAATACCCTTCTGGCTGTGCTGAAGTCTCTGTAACCAGTTACCTTTCAGTCTTAAATATTTAGGTAAATAGACTACTTTGTTACATAGCTGTTATTATAAGAAGATGAGCAAAGCAAGTAAGTTTTGTAAGACACAGCTTCAGTCTCCTCTTGTGATGCTCAGGCACCGTGACTTTTATACTGAGAGCATAGATTATATAATATAAGCTATAATATCCATGCTGATAGTGTACAAGTAACTACCATTATTAACTATGCTGTAGAATAATGAAAAAATGAGAACAAGTAAAAAAAAAAACATTGGAAAACATAGGAATGGCCAAATCTTAAAAAAAAAGCAAACAAGATAGAATGGCTCTGGGGCATTAAGGACTGGGTCGGCTTAGATTAAGGGTGGTCGGTCATGACAACCGCGCATTAGTATGCATGAGCTTGTTAGTGAACATGACCACTACATGTAATGATATTCATACTTCATGAATATTACTACTCTAGTACTGAGTGACTGGGAGCAGCCATAGTAAGTGAGTTTATTCATGAGATCAGCTCAAAACTTGCATAATTTCAAACTCCTTTGACACTGAGCATCAGAATGGGACCTTACTTTGCACACAATCTACATGTGGGCAGATCTTGACTGTAACAGAGAGTTTTTCCCAATTTTGAAGCTAGAACAGATTTTCTGTGAGGTCATGATATGGAAATTTAAACTTGCAAGCTTGCAATTTGTAAAATCTCTCTGTTAATGTCTTGGCATTGATGAGAAATGGTCCCTGACAAATTTTGGGGAAGTTTGGACGAAGCATGCAGAACTAGTTCGAGATTATATGCCAAAACTGTTTGCTGCTGTATCTGGGCTATACTTGATGCACCACTTGTATTTTTGTATATGCAAGCTATATACACCAGGTAGGTCAAGCACCAAGTTATTGCATCAAATTATCTTCAGTAGTTTAGTAGATACGCCCCTTAGCAACGGAAGTGCGTGGGCGTGACCGACCACCCTTAAGAGCAAAAAGTGCTAATTCAAAATTTAATAACATAATTTTACCTTATCATAAAGACATGATTTCACAATTATACAATAATTTGGTCCTAATTTAACACATTAAAAAAATTGTATAGCCACAAAAATGAATATTCATTGTTTTAACGAAGTATTAAGTCAACCCCTTATCTTATGAATAATTAATTATGTGCCATATATAGGCTGTTGCCATGGCAACCAAATTAGTTTTGTCATTATTGAAACATCATGAACTTCATTTTCCATTGGTCAAGCTTTGAATATGTTGTTGTCATGGAGAGTTATTGCTGTTTTTGTCGTTTTTGGAGGTGTGCTTTATATGGAATTTAATAGAAAATAAATTATAACTCTCCATGGCAACAATATATTTAAAACTTGACTCATGGAAAATGAAGTCCATGATGTTGCTATTCAGAAAAAATTAATTTGGTTGCCATGGCAACAGCCTATATATATGGCGCATAATATGTTAATTATATGAATATTAATTAGGTCACATGACCATTTTTTTTTTAATGTTAAGGACGATAATAAGTTTCTTCAATTAGATTTTCATGATAATGAAAATAAATATTGAGGTGTTATTTCAATTTTGCATAAATTTTTACCTTAATTAGTTGTGTGTTTCGACCCAGTCCTTAATGCCCCTGAGGGCTGTCTGAGTGGGAAGAGAGTACTACATTCTGCCCACACAAGAATGATTCTGCACACACTCAGACAGCCATTCTATCTTGTTTGCTTTTTTTTACGATTACTGGGTACATAGGAATGGCACGGATGGCCCATTAGCGCAATACAAATATTCACACGAATAACTCTGCAAAAACTGAACGCTTAGCACTAAAAGGCTTCTAAAGCTACTATTTAGCTCTTTCTCTTTCTAATAAGCCCAAAAACATGGCCTAAAAACATTGCTAAAGTAACAAACACAAACATGCCCAACCTCCAAATTTCTCCATGCATCTTCTTCTTTGATTTCTACACTCATTCATAATTCATTAGCTTCAAATTGACGACCCTTTCCACACACAAAAGTGTGCGTTATTTGAAATTAAATGCACTGAAGTTGCCTGGAACAATTTTGTGATACCTGGTTGCTCTTCTTAACAGATGAATCAGGACATAACATATAGAAAGATCTTATGATACAGCTCCTGCCTCCAAATGACTGAGATGTGTTTCACTTCAGTATCAAGCAGGCTACACAACTTTCCAGCTCAGCAGCCACCGCCGCTGGCTCAGTGAATCTGGCTTGCCAAACTATTAGCTCAGTAGCTAGCTAGCTACACATACTGACTCAAATGTAATTTGTAGAAATATGAAAAAATGAGAACAAACAAGTAAAAAAAAACATTGGAAATGTAATAAGACACAGGAATGGCTAAATCGTAAAAAGAGCGCAAACAAGATGGAATGGCTATTAGAGTGTGTAACAAATACTTCCTGTGGGCAAAATGAGAGACTCAATAAGGAGATTCACAGTTAAATGCAACCCATACAGGAAGAATTCTGCACACACTCTAACAGCCATTCAATCTTGTTTGCGTTCTTTTTACGATTTAGCCATTCCTGTGTCTCATTACATTTCCAATGTTTTTTTTACTTGTGTCTCATTACATTTCTAATGTTTCACCCAATCCAATTTAGCACAAAAGCATGCTAAATTTCTTGGCGAGACCTTAGTTTTCCGGTATAGGTCATCAAAATTATAAAACCCTGGCAAATATACGCAGTAAAAATTACACAAAAACAAGCTAAGATTATGTGCACAACAGAGCTAGACATAATCTCACGCATTAATTGCTTAATTTCGGCCAATCTCACTCCTATCAGACAATTATATATTAAATAATCATAATTTTAAGCATATGATTCCATATGGTGCACACTCAAAAATTAAAAATGGACAAGAAGGGATCCGCATGCACACAATTACTGTACTCAAGACATCAAAATAGCTGTCAAACAGACTTACAAAAGCTTATCAAGCAAACAATTATTATGCTAAAGTTTATGGTGGATTGCCCAGCCTATCCCTAGTAAAAATCCTTATAAGAATCTTGCCTGTTCTTTCAAGCTATGGCAAGATGGTCTTGACAAGAATATTTATACAAGAATCTTGTATAGAATCATTAAGACCCATGTTAGAATCTTAGCAAAAGCAATGAAAAAATATAATGAGATATTTCTTACAAGAATCCACCCAAGATTATAATATACTCTTATAAGAATCTTGCAATGCAACGTGGCAAGATGTAGCCAGAAGTTCTGTCAAGAATCCTCCCAACATTGTGAAAAGAATCTTGCAATGTAATATGGCAAGATATAAGCCGAAATGTTTTGCAAGATTCTTCCCAAGATTTTAACATATTCTTATAAGAATCTTACAATACAATATGGCAAGATGTAGCCGGAAGTTCTGTCAAGAATCCTCCCAAGATTGTGAAAAGAATCTTGCAATGTAATATGGCAGGATATAAGCCGAAATATTTTGCAAGATTCTTCCCAAGATTTTAACATATTCTTATAAGAATCTTACAATACAATATGGCAAGATGTAGCCGGAAGTTCTGTCAAGAATCTTCCCAAGATTGTGAAAAGAATCTTGCAATGTAATATGGCAGGATATAAGCCGAAATGTTTTGCAAGATTCTTCCCAAGATTTTAACATATTCTTATAAGAATCTTACAATACAATATGGCAAGATGTAGCCAGAAGTTCTGTCAAGAATCCTCCCAAGATTCTGCAAAGAATTTTGCAATGTAATGATGGCAGGAAATACCTTTTATCTTTTGCAAGATTCTTCCCAAGTTTGTAACATATTCTTAGAAGAATCTTGAAGCAATGAAATATATTTAATGGTAAGAGGACCTTGAGATAGGACTAGCACACAATTAAGATTCCTCCTGTACACTAGCTGTCATGAACTAGCTGCAGTATATATCTGTAACGATTTTATTAAATTGAACATATGACAATACAATATTTAATGTCGTTCATAATTATTAGGAGAACGAACAATAAAATTAGCACCATCTTGAACACTAATGCACATGAAGTATAAATCAGTGCTTAGACATACCCCCTAGTTTTGGATTTTATTACATAAAAGTATTTTGCTTTGCCATCAAAATTTTTCTCCAAAAAATTGGATCCATATCTTCTACCACTGAAGTGTTATGGTCTATAAGAAAATATGTCAATTAATTATAATACGTATGAATAATTAATGAGCAACATTTAAATTGATCCTATTTTTGTAGTTATTGACAGTGGCAACCCAAACTAGATGAATAATTGGCCTACTAGTTGCAATACTGCTATTCAATAATAAAATTTTTGTTTTTCTAATTAAATTAATGTTCTCAATCAACTCATTAAATATCTAGTAATGTTTTATTGAAGTTCGTCATACCATATATGGTGAGCAGATAATTCAATTAGCTGGTGACCATGGTAGCAATTTTTCATACCTTAACTCAGTTAGTAGTTAAGGTTTGAACTTATAGAAGCTACTATTTGGTAGTACTAGATCCCCTAAACTTTGACCTCAAATAACTGTATTCATGAACCTGCACCCAATTTCTGATTTCTACTTCATGCCTTCACACATACATTTGCAAAAAATTTGGTCAAGTTCAATTGCACATACACCACAGAGCTGATCTTCAACAGCTATTACATACTCAGAAAGAACATCTGCAGTTTTATAGAGTTGTAATACTTCATGGCATGGGTTCCCAGCTTGACGAAGTAGAGTCTGTGATGAAAGAATGTACTGACAGATGAGAACACGTGGTGTTTCAATTTGGAGAACAAACTTCTGAATTTGAGCATAACAAAGTTTATGGTCAGAATCAAAATATGCACAATTAGTGTTGTCTCGTTTGCCATCACTTCTAGGGTATTTCTTGCTGTGATAGAGTACACCAATATTAAATGCTCTGTAAAACACAAGAATGGTTAAATCACCAGCATCTATTCCCAGTAGTTCTGCTTCCCCATCAGATGGGATCATGGGTTGAATTTTTCCTATTGCATATGAGTGTATAGCAAGCTTAGTCATGTTGTTTTGGGGTGCTCGTCCAGATGTGTTTAAAATAAAACTTCGAGTGTCATCTGTCTCACATTTCTCAAGAATAGGATACACTAACTAAAGGGTCTGCATCACATCAGTAGCAAATACTAGCTGGTCTACCACAATAGTTTTCGAATGAATCATACCCTTCAAGACACCATTCTTGTTTTCGAAGCCAAAGGAAGAGTGTGTCCATAAAGCACCCCACAAACGAACATACTTTGTAAGATGGGTGAGGGCATGAGCATTGGGTGTACATTTTTGTATTACATACAACTCCGGAAGTAGCTTTAAAAAATCTGAAATCATCTCTTCTGCAGCATCAATATGTGCTTCATCAATTCTATCCTGAAGGAGAATATGTGTAGCACAGACGAGCAAAGAAAAATGATGCAAATAAAGAGGTGCTAAACGTTTTACGAGAAGTGGAAGAGAGTAGTACAGCAGCCACACACGGAACTCAGATGCTTTCCAGTAGTTCAGATGTGAGATGATTGATCGTGGTGGACGAGTAAACTCCTGTGGCGGATGTTGCTGCAAGAACAATCTGTCTATAGTCTTGAGTTGACGACCTAGATAGTATGGCTCATCATGGTTGTGGGAGTCAAACCATGCTTCAGTCAATGCCTTTGTCATGCCTTCATGCATGTAATCAACGGGTATAGAGTCAACCAAATCTAGCATTGGTGATAGAACAGAAAATCCTTTCACACCAAGCACAGATATCCCAGATGAAGCTGCTCTCGTTGCACACCTAATCACCATTTCATTCGTACGCTGTGTCACCTCCGAATCTACAGGAAACACACGCGAGTTGTTGCTGAGTCGGACACCAGGATGAAGGCATGTGGGACAACTGTATTTGCCATTAAAGTGTTTAATGTTCAAAGCACCAGCCTTAGCTGGCATATCAAACACACCCAAAAGAACTTTACCACGAATGATCTTGACACCATCTGGAGTTGAGAGTAAAATGCCAACAGTTGATAGCTGCTCAAGCATTTCCATAACTGGCTTGAGGAGTGGGTGAACAGGTGGCTTTTTTGATGAGGATTTGAAGATAGGTACACCATCAAAAGAAATTATGAAACCCAAATGCTCTCGGCAAGAAAAGAATCCAGCATTAGCAGTCTGTACTTTTAGAACAGTTCCATTCCAGATATCATGCATAGAGCCATCATTTAGATCAGGGCTCTGTGGGTATTGAAGGCTATCCCAGTGGTCTACAAAAGTATAAGAAAGATAAATAATCACAATCACTTACACGCACACACACACACACACACACATGCACGCGCACACACACACACACACACACACACACACACACACACACATGCACATGCATACACACAACACACACACACACACACAACACTCACGCACGCACACACACACAGTGAGCACAGATAAATCTATATATAGCTCACACGCATATTATTTGACATACACTGTTTAACTTACTATTGACGATTGATTGTAATGCCCTGTCCAGTGGAATGTGTACTATGTGGCCAAGTTTGGTTGAATCATTACAGCTACAACCAGTTTCGTCCAACACTTTCTCACACTCGGTACAAAATTCTTGTTTTTTGCTCTGTGAACCGATCTTTTGGAAGAACTTCTTGAAGGTATACAGTGAAGTTGGTAACTGATTGGGTTTGGGACAAAGGATTCTTAGAAGGTTTAGAAGTTCTTCAATCGCTTTGAAAGACAGCTTGTTGTTTGATGCATATTGCATTATGCAGCAGTAAGCAGCACATATTGATATTGTACCCTCAGGATAAAGAGGTAAGAACATTTCATCCGGAAGAGAAGACTCTGTATTACTCTCTTCATCATCTATGTTTGTGCCAAAGATGTTCGTAGGCTCATTACTAGAATTGTCACTTTCTGCTTCAAAACCACTCTCTGTATTAGTATTCGACTCTGTGTTGTCACTCTCATTACCTGAAATAGAGCTACGGCGCTCCACGTCCATATCGGACGCTACATTGTCACTCTCATTCTCTGAAATAGAGCTACGGCATTCCACGTCAGCATCGTACTCTACATTGTCACTCTCATTCCCTGAAATAGAGCTACGGCCTTCCACATCAGCCTCGGATTCTACATTGTCACTCTCATTCTCTGAAATAGAGCTACGGCCTTCCACATCAGCATCGGACTCTACATGGTCACTCTCATTCTCTGAAATAGAGCTATCTTCTAAATCAGCATCCGACTCGGCATTGTGTACGTTCTCACTTATTTCATCACCTGAGCAGCTAACCAATGAACTGTCTGTCCTAATGGATATAATAAAAAACCTTTCTTATTATCACAGTTACAACTATATATGCATGCATATATAATATTATGCAGTATATATAAATACACCTAGCAGTATTAGCTTACCGCTCAATTCCACTACTTAGCCGCTTTTTAGCTCTCCAAAGTGTCATTCGTGGTACAGGCAGCGTTGGATCTTTTAAATACATTCTGTATTGGCCTCTTTTCCGCCGTATCGGTCCTGATAGAGATGCCATTACAATTCAAAGGCAGCAAATCGGTAATTCTAAATAGCGCACACTCTGGGTGTGTCTGCACATGCGCAGTTGCTAACAAGTTGCAGCTGCTAAAGGAAAGATTCTAGCTAGTTTTTAAGATGAGCAAATCTAGATCTAGTAGCTTTCTTGATGAATCTTCTGATTCTGAAGTTGATCAAGAATCTACAGACATGCAATCTGATGAAGAATCACAAAATGATGAAGTGCCATCCGAGGCCGATGGCCTAAGCCAAGGAAATAGCTTACCAGCTGCCAATAGTAAGCAAAGATCTAAGAGAACTATTCGGGCCACCGCTAAAGTAAAGGAGAGTCAAGAGAACTTCATGGTTGATGAGTCATTTTTGAAAAGTAAGCCTTAGCTAGTAATTATGTGAGTGCAACTATATAAAACGCTGAATTAATATTGTTTATCCATATATATATTCAATTTCATGTGTTTCAAGTCTTATACCTACGTACAGCTCGAGTCAGAGTCAAGTGCTCTCAGACAGGAAGACGATTTACAACTATAGCACAAAACCTGTCTCATGTAGACAAAGATGAGACATTGACTAGGGAGGACTTGAAACCAGGTCTAAGTGTATTGGCAGTGTTTAAAGGCAAGACGTATCCAGCTGAATTTGTTGAATTAGCAGGTATAATCAGGATCAAGTCAATCTATACTTCACTCAAATATCTTTTTTTTATACATGTATATAGTTGCTAAGCAAGATTTGGGGAAAAAACCACCTGGAAAACAGAAAACGGGAACAAAGCACAAGCTAGAGATTTTACAAGCTGCAAAGGTATAAATATTTAGCTCTATTTTAACTTTGTTCCTAACAGCAACTTCAGTTGTATACTGATGTGTACATAACATGTTTAGGATTCAGCTGCCAACCCCCCAGATCCTAAGTCTAGGAAGACAGACATCAACTTTTTAGCTGATAAAATTTCTGCTGAAGAGCAACAAATAGTGAGCTTGTATAAAGCGTGTAATTCTAATGTGCTTTACCATGTTAATGTACATTCACAGATAGCAGGGCTGAGCGACGAATATATTGATGGCCTTGACAATACACGTCGACTCTCAGATAATGATCGTGTAAGTGTGCACATGTATGCTGATTATATCCAGTTTTATTCAGTATGAAACTTTGCATACAGACACTTCTCGTAAATGTTGACAAAAAACTAGAAAAGCTTTCCTCTGCATTCAAGAATTTCCGTGAAGAAGTTTTGAAGAAGCTAGAGGTTAGTTTATATGACTATAGTATATATGATCGATAGTAATTTTACGGAAGGAATGCTTTTTCAGAACCAAGGAGGAGTTTCAACAGTCAAGACAGTTGACGACCGATTTATTGTAAGCATGATAATTGTATAATTTTAGCTGCAACTCAAGTATTAATTTTTATAGGTCAATGGAGTTAATCTCTTGACTATTGGTGGAAGAGATGTATACGCATATGCCTTATCCCTATGTGATGTACTCTTCACCCGAGAAGAATTAGCAAAGTCTCTTATGTATGCATCAAAGAAGAGTGACAAACCAGAGTTAGATCCAAAGAGAAGAGACCTCCTATTGTGTAAGCAAGATAACGCTTTGCAGTAATAATTATATTGATGTTAATTCTCTATTTAATTAGCATGCCTCTATGAGAAGTTCAAGGATCAAAAATATGAGCACAGGATGCTTGTTGCTAAAGTCAACCAAAAGTGCAGAGATGCAGGAAAAGAAAAACATGTCATAGAAGAATAAAGCTACTACAGTAACTGTAGGTTAAACCACAGTATAAAGGAACTGCAAAGCAATCCAACTGACATTTAACTTATATATGTGTATCCAAACTATATTATAATTATTTCATTTCTAAACCTGTAAGAACCTTACAAATATTTTGTGAGTCTTACAATAAAATAATGTGAAACTTTCATGAATCTTGAAAGATGTACATTAGATTATTAAGGTTCATTAAAGTAACTTGCAAAGATTCTTACTTATTCTTGCTTACATAAAAGCTATTTTCAATGTAAGATCCTTGCATTTAACTTGTAAGAGCAACCATGTTGCATGTAATAGTCTTGGCATGGATCTTGAAAGCTATATGTCAGATTCTTGTATGATTCTGTTTTAGCACAGTAAGATTTGTGGAAGTATCTTGCAAAGAATCTTACTTTATCTTGCAAGAAACACTGCCAAGAATTTGTATCAATTACTTGCAAGAATTTTGAAAGATTCATTATTCATGGATCTTGCAATATTCATTTTCAAGATCTTGGCAAGGATTTTTAGTAGGGATAGCAAGTGTGTCACTTCTCCTGACCCAGAACGGACACAGTATGTGTGATATATTCAATTGAAACCTCTTCAGTACGTTTTCTGGAGGTATACAATTCAAAAAGTCTTCTGGAGGCATAAAAAATCTTCATGCACCCATTTTCTAAGAGTCTACGGTGCTCAAAGTCATCAAAATCACTTGCTAATCAACTTAATAATTTTAATTTAGTACTTCCCCGTGTGCAGCCCCTCCCATTATTGCTCACGTTTTTGCGCAAAGAGCATGCTGTGGCTCAAAGAGTAGGGATTGGTGCCAGTACAACTAGTGGGATGAGTATTTTGCAATAAAATTCATGAAACTGGTACCAAAGGTCATCAAAAACAAAGGCAAGGGATAGTTCAAAGGTCAAATTCATTGATATCTAGTGTAGATTCTTTAGTGACAGATTTAAATAGTTTATCCAGTTCAGAGCGACGTAACTACTGTTACAAGTAAAAAAAAACATTGGAAATGTAGTGAGGCATAGGAATGGCCAAATCCTAAAAAGAAGGCAAACAAGATGGAATGGCTGTTTGAGTGTGTGCAGAATCATTCCTGTGTGGGCTGCATGTAGTACTCTCTTCCCATGTTGGGTCCCTCATGTTGCCCATAGGAATAATTCTTTACACTCAAACAGCCATTCCATCTTGTTTGCGTTCTTTTTACGATTTGGCCATTCCTATGTCTCATTACATTTCCAAAGGTTTTTTTACTTGTTTGTTCTCTATTTTTCATAATTCTACAAATCACATTAGAGTTTTTGTGTATATGGTAGTAGTACTTGTACACTATCAGCATGACTAATCTGTGCTCATGCTGAAGTAATGTCAGGAGCCTGCTGAGCTCAGTGTATCTACCAAAATTTAATTGCTTTGCTCATCTTATAATAAATACTACATAACACAGTAGTGTATTCACCTCCTAAATATTGAAGACTGAAAGGTTACAGAGAGTCCAGCACAACCAGAAAACTTCAGGTAAAGCAGGCAGCAGCAAATATTTGGATTCCAAATAACGCACACTTATCTACCTGCAAAAGGGTCATCAATTTGACTTTTCAAGTAGCTTATGAATTTATGCATGATGTAGAAATGAATGGCTGCCATACGGAGAAGCGCTTTTTGCCTTGTATCTAGCCATTCAACGGGAGACTCGAGCACATGATACCAAAAGCACGTGAAGACAATGGTACCAAGTTTGTTCGTTCAAGAATCAGCTTCTGAAAGTGAACAGTCCTCGAGATACGGTGAAATAACATAGAAGAAGAAGAAGAAGGAGAAAATTGGAGGTTTGGCATATTTTAGTTTGTTACCTTAGCGATAGTTTTAGGCCATGTTTTTAGGCTTGATAGAAAGAGAATGAGCTAAATAGTAGCTTTATAAGGCTTTTAGTGCCAAGCGCTCAGCAGAGTTATTCGCGTGAATATTTGTATTACGCTAATGGGCCATCCATGCCATTCCTATGTACCCAGTACTACTGTACTGGGAATACACAGACACAAAAATGCATACGCCATTGCTAAATTGCGAACAGTGAAATTAGCCGTTTTATATTAGATCGCTTGACCTCAATGATATGATGGTTTCGTTTAAGATGCTGCTGCCTCTCTTGGAATATTAATAGTAAGAGAACTGAACTTTCTGATCTCCAGATTGGGTAGCTCTACCACAAGTTTACAGGTTGCCGTCCGTGATGTGATTATTTGGGCCGACTATTGATTATTTCGGACACACCCTTTAAATGTGCCAGAAAGCGTTAGAGAAAGGGGGTGGGGCTGGATGTTTGCACAACCTGGAGTGTATTTTCACGAGCAGTCTAATGGTAATAGTGTCGAAGCAGCAACGCCCACAGGTAAGTCAGAATAGCGTCCGATAATTGATGGTGTCCGAGCATTGATCGCTTACTAGAAACACGAAAGAAACTTGAAATTTTTCACTTAACCCTTTACAGCCGGATGACAAGTATACTTGTCATTTATTGCATGCACTCGAAATATGGATGAGGAGATTGCACCTTTAATGTGCGCCTCCGGGCAAGCAGTAGCGATATCAGATACAAGAAGATCAGACACTTGTTAAGAAAAAAAAATCTTTGAACATTCTATAATACCAGTGTAGCATCAACCAAAAGTACAATTGAAGGCGGTTCTAATAAGCTTTACCTGGTAGAATAAGATGCGGGCATTCACGAGATATCAAGCTGTAAAATCTTAACCCATTTATTTCTCTATATAAATACGTTAATTTTTTCGCGGACCTTTTTTCTTTTGAATTTGAATGGTCTTAACGGCACAGATCTGTTGCAAACTACAGAGGACTTTTCTTAAAAAATGTATCACATCTAGGGTATTAGTTTCAAATCTGCTCTTATTTTCCTGGTATCGTCTATGCAATTGCCAGTAATGCTTGCGAGCATGCTGTTTTGTTGTTATGGGGCTTAGTACACGAATGTAACATCCAGATTCGGATTCAGCACCTTGCTATTGCTTGTGTGAGCAAGTTCAAACATAGTGAGTTTTTACAGAAAGTCCCGGAGAGGAAGATTTGTCCTAAGGTTTAGGGGTATCTAGTAATTTTTACAGTATCTGATAGTTTTGTGTTCTGTTATGTGGAGATTTCATATTGCTGGGCTTTTATTAGAGTATAATGTGTTTATTACTGAAGTTTGTTGTTTACATTGTAGGAAAATGGCTGAATATACCCTGGAAAGTATTGCAAGCAAATTGGTCTTTTCACCATATGATCCGTGATTTGCGAACTCAACCGTCAAGGGGGCTATACCGTGTCAGTATCACTGTCATGAATTTTTTTTTAACCCAATGTGGCCATTATTAACATATTGTTTTAACCCTAGGCCCTCTGAAGCGAGATAAGATGCAGGTACGCATCATAAATACCTGGATTGAAGAAGTTTAGGCCGTGAAATGACAAGTTCAGCAGTCAACAAAGTACTTTGAGGCATCAGAACCCCCATCTACCGGTCCATGCAACCAATTTATTACGTAAGTCATTAAAATCATGGAGACTGATAATTCAATTTTTTTTTTTGGCACAGACTCACTGGTTGTTTAATACGCCGAATTATACTGACTTCAGTAAACAGTGCAAGATGACAAAATTATTTATTTTTTAGATTTTGGAAGTATAGGTTTTCTACCATTGCAGTAACATTTCTCTGTATAGTTATTTCTACGTCTGACCATTCTATGTAAAAAAATATATGATGAGTCTTATTCATAGCACAAACAATGTGTCGGAACCTAGCTAGCCACACAAATGTTTGCTCCCCTGCTAGTTAGGGTATTTTTCTTTCAGTGGTTGTGGTGAATATGTGGAGTGACAAACAGGGTTGATGTGGTTCTTGAGGTGGAAGCTGTCGATAATTTTATTCAACTTAAGCCAGGCTTGATCATATGGGTGGGGAAGTGGAAGGGGACTACGTGAAATTTTCAGTCTGCATAGATTACACATATTATCATAAGCAAGGAACATATCCCCTAAATCATTGGTAGTGATGACTCCAGTCCAAATAGCCAATTGAGAATGATAAAGAAAACTTGATTAGGCGACTCTGACCTATAGTACACAAAACAACAATAGAGTTATGTTTTAGGCTATGCATGGCGGTCAAACACTCACTGAAAAAGTGGTCTCCAAGATTCTATGTGACCTCCAGCACGTACAATAAATTGGTGTCCTCTTGACCACCTTCTTAGACGTTTTGAATTCCCCGTGTCTTTCGAACAAATGACATCATCCTGCTGATCCAGCTCCCCAGCAGACAAAATTGAGGGGTGTTGTCTAATGATCTGTGCAGTACCTATTAATAATAAACGTGCAACTTATACTCAAATCACATTAACTATAATATGCTATTATAATTTCTAGTCCTCTACATACACACACACACACACACACACACACATGCCCATGCACACCGGCACAAACATGCACACACACATCAGTGGCGGATCTAGGATTTTGAATAGGGTTTTTCCAATGAATGCGCACGAAAAATTTTAGCTTAGCCACGCCCACTTCTGGTCGTATAGCCCCGCCCCTATAGCGTGCTAGCAGCTAATATTTTGCCAGAACAAGGCCTAAATGGCGAAAAAACGGCAAGAAAAAGACAGAAACTATAGTATCTTTCACAAAAGACTGCTATTTAGTGAGACTTATAGTTGCTTTTGTTAGTTTTAAGTTGAAAGGGGGTTTCCAGCAAGCACTTTTCCAGTCTCCACAGTTAATTTCAATGCGAGGTTTCAGCTGAAAGGGGGCTTCCATGGAAGCCCAGGAACCCCCTCTGGATCCGCCACTGCACATGCACGCATGCAAACACACACACACACACACACTGTCACACACACACACATGCACACAATTATTCACAATACCCTGTGATTCAGCAGCTGATAGACCTGTATTAGTAGCAGTTGACTGAAGAGTGTGCTCAATCAAATGTTGATCATTCTCTGTGATTTGGGTAATGTCAACATCGGTATTGACATCTCTATCATCTATATAATATATTAAGTGTAATGAAGACTTATATTAACAGTATAGCCAGAAAATTTGGTGGGGAAGTAAACTTGGTGGATTGCATGGCAGATTCGTATACTGCCAAATTAAAATCTGCCAATATTTAGTTCGTGCGTGTATATACATATCGTATTGGCATGTGATCCACCAACTGAATCCAGATTTAAAGTTTGGTTAAATTAAATCCGCCAAATTTAATTTCAGAGATTGTCACAGTGATTCCCGAAAATTAGTTTAAACAGTGACAGCGAAGACAGACGTTTTACAAACTTTTGGTGCCACACAGAAAATTTGGAGACATACCTCTCAGTAGGACTCCACAATACGCCAAGAAGCCTCGAATGTCTGTTGGAATTGGAGGGTTTCTTTGTTCCAAGACTCTGCAATGGTCGTGACAAAATGCTTTACCAGGAGCTGGCTGGTTAGTACATGCATCAGGCATTGAAATTGCTGGGATGTCATCGACTATGTTCTGCATGATGAGATGATAACGAAATAGTCAATTATAAATTCAAAGTAACTACACGGCATTGCATGGTCATGCATTAGGTATACAAAAAAAATTACAAAAACCAAAAAAATTACCGGATGCATGATGCAACGTGCTTATAGCCTAGCATAAATTGATACTTTTATTGGAAGTGAACATGCATGCAGCCCCCTGACCTTCACTTGGTGCATACAGTGAGGAAACGTCAGCTTCCAAATTCCATCAGTGACCCACAGGTGACCACAACCTATATTATAATAGTGATGAACATGTATGTGAATTGAACACCATCCTGATTCCATGCAGACCATTATAGCTGACTATTACAAAAGGTACTAGGCTATAATCAACTCACTGAGTCAGCTAGTAACATTACATTACCTCTCTCTTGACACTCTTTGGTACAGTTGTTGTGTGTATAGTTTGAGCGTCGCCTCTATTTGTTGCATAATAACCTCTCTGTCAGCATCCAGGTGGAAAGTAGTATCTTCCATACAGAGTTGTTTTTGTAAAACATGATCACAGTGATTCACACTTTACTTAGACACAATAGAAAATGAAATCGCTCACATGATCCAACCAGGACCACGTTTTCAGTCAGTTTGCCAGTCTTCACACAGTAGAGAATCTGACACCGAGAGCCGTCTGCGTGAATACAGGATTTACAAAGCAGTCTGAATTGAAAATGCAATCAGGTTAGTAGATCATTGGTGGATGGTATTGACGGCATAGCATAGTGTGCATGCTAGCCTGTATAGCTAAATAATGTATTACTGGCCCTGGGGCTATATAGAGGTTTAATATGATAGACATGCCTCAAAATTTGCTGCCTGCATGATGACGCGGCGATGTCAAGGAACCCATTGATAATACAAGTAGGTAGTGTAGGAATGGGCAGTGCTGTAAAAAGTATTGGCACTGTGTCTCAATTTCGGCACATGACTACTTCATTTTTATTTTTTTCGGATCCCTCCATGGCATCGATCCTTAGTGTCATAAAAGATGGTGTCAAAGTACATTGTGCTTATTGTATTAATGGTTCACTGAATTCCAGATAGCTAAGCAGTACTAGTAAAGCAAAGTATAGCAGGATTGCCAGTCAAGACTTAGGAAGTAGTCATGTGCCGAAATTGAGACACAGTGCCTTGTTCCAATACCTTTTACAGCACTGCCCATTCCTACACTCCTTATTTTTATGAAATTTTTACTACTGGTTCATTCACTTTTTTCAACACAACAGTGTGGGGAGACTGTTAGAGACTGGTTAGTCCCTACAAAAAGCATGATAGTAGCAGATACATTCATTAGAATGCTGTGTGCTAATGCGCATGCGCATTATAAAATGCCACGTGGATGAATAACGACCTTTGAACTCTCCCTTCAGAAAATGGCTACGTTGAAGTACATGAATTTATACTAAGTTTCAAAGCTTTCTAGTATTTGTTTAGGCCTATTTACGATGAAAACGAGTATCAAGGAACGTACTACCCAAAGAAAAGAACTCACTCTGTGCTGTCAAAGTTGGCTCAACACTTTCTGGTTCCGTGGAAATCGTTTTCAAGTAAGTCAGTTAGGAAGTAAGTTAGCAGAACAAAATGGCACTGCTGTGGCTTCCCGTAAGCGCTCTCTCTGCGAGTACTCAGAAGAGTTTCAGCGAGTTTTAGGCCTTGCATACAGTTGTAATCTGTCAAGGAGAGCCTCCAAGCGGCAAGTTTGAAGACTCTACTTTGTGTTGCTAGATTTTTATGGTGTCAAACATTTTGTATTGTGTCTATGGGACAGGCGGCCCATTCCTACTATACGTACTACCGTACATATGATAGGGCTAGCCCTATATTATCTATGGGCTTGGCGGCGTATCACGATATCTCTCGTAATTTGTATTCATGCAGACTTTGTCCAGCAAGGAGATTCAATAGGAGAGATGGTGGAGGGAAATTTTGTCCCATTGACTAATTTTTGTTTTCGTTTTCTCTGGAAAGTCATACCACCTGACACAATTGTACACAAAAAAAGGCCTGGCTTTATCGTGGAAGTGACAATGCAGGTTGAAGGGGTCCAACAAACAGGGTAAGATCATAGATAATATACTCCGGCTAGGGATTGGAAACGGGCGGTCACGTGCCCTATACTCCAATAGTTTACCACGCGGGCCGTGCGCGTTATAGTTTTTCACACTTTGAATCCATGTAAAGAAGAGCTCTGCAAAGACAAAAGTCAGAAGAGTAGCGTGCTGTAGAGAAGAAAGGTAAGCGGCTTGTGTTCTAAGCATAAGAATAAGCTACTTGTGTTTGATAATCCAGAAAATTTTACCTTCTGTTGAGATATGGGCGTGTCAAGCATGATTCTCCATGGTTTGATACTTTTGAGGGTGATTCTAGCTACATGTTTAGCTTCATGTTTATATGTTGAAGTGTTTAGCTTCAGTCTAGTATACCATGTGCCCCTATGTAGTTTATTTCCATTGGAGTGCTTTGGTTTTTAAGAAAAGTTCATCAAAGTGTGAAAATTGAGCCCTATGTTTGTGAGACAGCCTTGTCCTCTGTACTGGATAAAATCTAACTTTGATTAGAGTTCTTGATTCTGCAACTATTATTATATGCCCTACCAGTTACTTTTTGCTTGTAAATCACTCAATTTTCATCTCATTCAAGGTACCGTTACGGGTGTTAAAGGTTCAAGTTCCAGCATAATCCAGAATACAGAGCAGCTGGCAACATGTATCTCCATCACATTTGGTACAAATACTTCATCAGTTGCTACAGAAGTTGTAGTGTGTCTTTCTAACTGTTTTGTGTGGCTACACCAGACGAATCAGGCTGCCTGGGTCCAGCCATATATGAGTCACTATATCATTGGTAATCACACGGTCACAGTTGGGATTCGGACTCAGTTGAAATCACACACCACTTTTGTCAGTATTTGAGAGCAAGACCATTTTCTTATTCTTATACTGATATTCGTACAGGCTATTGCCAAAGATTTATTTCTTTGTAGTAGACTACCCTTACGTGTTCAATGTTAAACATTTTAGTGTTGTTTTATTGCATCGATGATCATTAAATTTTATAATAATATCTTTGTCTAGGGGTGCAGGAGGGTCTCTGGTACTGTTATAAAGTAGAAATGTAGTTATTGCAATATAATCTCTGAATGAAACCCACTCTAAGAAACCTCCACTCTTGGTTGCACATTTCCATCTAACGAGCATGGCCCGCGCGAACTAGTGTTAATTGGCGCTGTTTCCAATCCCTAGCCGGAGTATATTATCTATGGTAAGATCACATGGCATCATGCACAAACTGTAATTGCCCTCCCCCATATAGTTCTAAATCATGTAAACTATATAGCCTTGATTTTGTGTTTATCCCTCTATTATAGGCTATATCTATATCCGGCTAGGTATAATTTTGTGTCTGCATGCATGTAAATTTGTTTGATTCGGCTCCAGATAACCACACGATTCCTCGTACAATTATGGAACTCTAGCTGCCAAGAGCATGGCAAATGTTAGCATGAGCACAGCATGCAATTGCAACTGTGCAGCTTTGCATATTTTTGCTGTTTTTGGTAGTCATTTTGTGTGTGTGTGTGTGTGTGTGTGTGTGTGTGTGTGTGTGTGCACATGTAGGTATGAGTATATCATTCCCTGTAAAAGTATGCTCAGTGGGACATGGCATATCATACCGTTTTTGGTATGAAAATCATACTTTCGTTTTTGCTGTGACATGTGTGTGTGTGTGTGTGTGTGTGCATGTTCCATCTCAAGCCTGAACAATACTGCTCCAGTCTTCAAAAGCGGCATACCAATGTAATGCACAAAGAAGTCAACAAAGTTTTGTATATAGTTCCTGACTTTTCAGCTAAGCTTTGATTGAGGCCACTCCTATAAGGCCATACGGTTGAAATTGGAGGGTATAATTATATTATATTAAAAGCGTGCATGAGGGGTGAGCCTGAGCGAGTCATATATGTAGGGCGAGCCTGAGTGAATAGTCAGTGGCGGATCCAGGGGTGGTTCACAGGGTTCCACGGAACCCCCCTTTAAGCTAAGACCTCGCATTATAATTAACTGTGCAGATTGGAAAAGGCCAAGCTAGAACCCTCCTTTCAACTTAAAAATAGTAAAAGCAACTCAAAATCATGCTGAATATTAGTCTTTTGTGAAAAATATAAAGTTTCTGTCTCTTTCTTGCCGTTTTTTTCTTCCATTCAGGCTTTTTTGGCAAAATTTTAGCTGCACGAGCGCTAAAGGGGCGGGGCTGCTGGGGCCAAAAGTGGGCGTGGCTACGTAAAAATTTTCGCGCGCTCCGCGCGCATTGATTAGAACCCCCCTATTCAATTTCCTAGATCCGCCACTGATAGTTCATTGTATCATTTCATGAATGACACACATACATACAGCAATGCAGAACATGTTAATTCTTAGATCCCGTTGCTAAGTTGTTGCTACCCTTGGTGAGCATGCACAGCAAGGGTTACGGTACAGTCATTTTGTCGGTCCGAGTGCCTGCATGCATGTCTGTCTGTCTCTCCCATCGAACATATATCTATATATAAGACTCATGCATGTGCTGAATAGCTAACTGTTGCTCTGCATGGTTGCATTGGTGAACTGTTCATGCTGTTGGTCATTGTTGTTTTGCACTGAAACAGACTGCATGGGGCCACCATGTACCCTAGATACATGCATTCACGTCCAGAGTTTCAAAAAGAGTCACTGGATAAGTTTTCAACACAATATCATATGACAAATGCCTATATAAATGCTACCACTATAGTTCCAGACTGCCACTTCTCGTGAGTATACTAGCATGCGCATATAGATAGTTCACTTTATAATCATGAATTGCCATTCATGTCAATGTCATAATTCCCATGAATATTTTTCCAATGATGCTGGCTAAGTATATAAGCACCATGCAAGTGGGGTTATGCACCTTCCATGGTTCCTTCATATTTCAGTATTCAATTTGGTATGTTTATACACTAGTACACGTATCACAAAGTTAACCTATATTATAATTATAATTATAGCTCCTTCTCTCACTCTGACATTGCATACATGCATATATCCACACACAATGAATTTATGCAGTCATTGCTTTCTACCGTGGTACAAAACACAACAGAAAAGCCTTAACCTTGCTGTGGAGTTGGCAGATGCTTTACCCAACTATTCACTGATCTCCAAATTATCTTCTAGTAGTCTAAAGGATATATTCTGGGATAAACTCTCTGACTTTCAGAGGTATTAAACTTAGTTTGATTTCTTTATATTTGTATGGTCATTCAGACGTTCCCAGGCACCAGCCCCAAGATATAGTTTTGTATACACATTGTCTACATGTACTTATACAGTGATCACTGGTCCTTGTTCATGAAAACAAAGAAAGCAATTGTCACACTTGGATTCCAGCCTGGGTCAAATGTTGTTGTGCTGAGTCCCACTCTTCACATCAATGAAGATGGAGAAGTATTGAATGACCGTGAAAGCAAGCATGTGTGGGTACAACAACTTGTTGAGGAAATGAGCGTTCTCCCTCATGGCCCACTTTTAAGCAACCTACCCAGTGTTTCTGATCCTTTGAAGGCTCTTATCCAGGGAATGAAGCTTCTTACTCAGGAAAACTTCATATCAGCATTGTTTGTACTAGGTACTGTTATTATGTCTTGCAGCTTTTAATGTCTATTACGGTATGAATGAGTATTGAATATTAATTGTACATTAATTTTGCTATACTGTAGAGTCGGGTTATTAGGCGCACTTCGTTATTAGGCGCACATTCGCTATTAGGTGCATGCTGTCTTCTTACACCATAGATTATCTATGCTTACACTTACCTTTGATAACAAGCGCAAAGTTTATAAACTGGATGTTCACGTAGTTTTCTAAGCCTGACAGCCATGAACAACGCTTTCTTTCACTACTTGGCCTTCCATTTCACTTAGAAAAGGCAGCTTCTCGCCGCTTTTAGAGCTCTAGCACCGCTAGCGCAATCGATTTCTGCTTGATGACGTCATTTATTTGGAGGCGTGGTCATACGTTAGCCCTCGTTATTAGGCGCACCTCGTTATTTAGCGCATACTTTTTCACTAATATCCCAATAAGCGCATGCGCTTAATAACCCGACTCTACGGTACTTTAGGTTCCGTGGTATGCTCCCTATTTTACGAGAAGCTGTTTAAGCAATTCGGAAGTTGTGGTGTCAATATTGCAGTTGGAGGCATTAACAGGGGCAAATCAAAAAGTGTCGAGTTATCATTAGCAGCATTTGGCCTTCGTTCTGCTACTTTCTCATCCATCTCTGATGCCTTCTATTGTTAGGATCAATGCCATGGTGTTTCGATGATCCTAGTAATGCTGACCACCTACAAAAGATTCTTCTTAGCGTGTTTGGTGGCACGACCATTGGGAATGTTGCCTCTCATGGGGTAGCAAAAGTTTCCCCAATAGTCACTGCAAATGATTTCATTCTTGATGATCTCCATTTGTTGGATGAGAGGTATATGGTGTACTTTTTGCAAATAGCATGCCTTCATGTACATTATGAAAAATGTATATTTATTTTGCTATAATTATTTTGTATGCATAAATATTCTTTCCAGAATTCTGTGCAGAGCTAAGCTAATTCCGTTTTTTCATCCCATTGAGTATAATCTTTGCAATTCTGAAAGAATTGCAAAAGCTTTTGACGAAGCTCCAGCGTCAGCTCCACTCCTGATTCAGATGGGACATCAACTATGCTCAACAGAGACGTCCAGCTTAGATAACATCAAAACATTTATCAATGACTCAGTTACTGGACTGGATTCAAGAGTCGCTATGGAGTACACACTGTCCCTTGCATCAGCTTTGATGGTATGTGCAATGTATATAATAATATTATGTTTAATTTGAGCCTGACTATAATGTGTGGCTCTTTATTGTAATATAGATAGCATCTGCAGTCCCAGATGAAGTTGACACTGATGACATTTATACAGTGTTTGAAGATGAATTTGTCCCAGTAATCCAAAGGTATCAAGTACAATCTAAGGTTCCTATCATTGGATCATACCTCCTATCACTCATGAAAAATTATAGTGTTCCAGAGGTATGTTTTTGATATAAATTTATTATACTGTTTCTGTCTCAATCTACCTTGATTAATTATGATGTTTGTTTTTTTAAAAATAATTATTATGTATAATTCACTTGTTCACATTTTAATTTCATGCATTTTAGGTTCTCAGGATTGTTAATCCTACTTGTACATACAGTCCTGATAGTACAGGTAGAAGTAAACCTGAAGTGGCTGTAATCCTGAAGGAGCTGTTGAATAAATTGGATGAAATTGGCATCGAGCACGCTTCCGAAAGCTCCATTCGTAGAAGCTTGCGTCAGAGGAATGACACGAAGACCAGCACAAACCAATTTTTTCTGTCGAAAAAGTCATCTGCTTACACAATTGACAGAAAATCTGGTAAAGTGAGAAACCATTCATGTATAATCATACCTCGGAGTGATGTACCAGATCTGTTTTTCAGGAAGTTACAAGGTACTCATCTCATCATTTTTTTTTGTGTTGGTCTATGCATGGTACTGTCTTGCTTTGTTGTTCTGTACAGATGGCCGGGCTGCATTTCTGGCAAACAGTGTTGAGGCTAGGTATGCATATAATATCAAATGACATGCATGATGATGTCCTCATCAGTATAATTATTGATCACTTGGCAGTGTTGATTCTGAAGAAAGTTCACCTAACAAGTCCCTTGTCAATACTCCAATCACTTCACCACTCTGCACACCTCAAAAGTCTCCTAATGAAGTCATTGACAACCCTCCAACCACATCGCCACTCCGCTCACCTCCCGATGTCAACCCTCCAACCACATCGCCACTCCGCCCACCTTCCGATGTCAACCCTCCAACCACGTCGCCACCGAGGCTCCGCCGTGGTCCAAAGTCTCCATCCAAATCACACTCCAAGAGGAAAATTATGGGTCGTTCTCTTTTTGGATCACCTTACAAGGTCCATACGCCCAAGTCCCGTGATAGCAAGTCTCGTATCCGGAATGTTAGTACACCACCCAATGACGTTAACCCTTCAATTGCAATCACTTCACCACTCCAGTCACCATTCAATTACATTAAATCTCCAACCACTTCGGCACCAGTCTGCCGTGTTGGCAAGTCCGGTATCAAGAATGTCATCTCATCCCGGTCATCTAAAAAATCTCCCAATGATGTCAGCCGTTCGATCACTTCTGAATCACCACTCCGTCATACTCCAAAGTCTCCAGGATCCAAGTCACACTCCAAAAGGAAAATTATGGGTCGTTCTCTTTTTGGTTCACCTTACAAGGTCCATACACCCAAGTCCCGTGTTAGCAAGTCCCGTATCCGGAATGTTAGTACACCACCCAATGGACCAGGTGTTAACCCTCCAACCACTTCGACACCCCAATCACCACCCAATGACGTTAACCCTCCAACCACTTCGACACCCCAGTCACCACCCAATGACGTTAACCCTCCAACCACTTCGACACCCCAGTCACCACCCAATGACGTTAACCCTCCAACCACTTCGACACCCCAATCACCACCCAATGACGTTAACCCTCCAACCACTTCGACACCCCAATCACCACCCAATGACGTTAACCCTCCAACCACTTCGGCACCAGTCTGCCGTGTTGAAAAGTCCCGTATCAAGAATGTCATCTCATCCCGGTCATCTCAAAAATCTCCCAATGATGTCAGCCGTTCGATCACTTCTGAATCACCACTTCGTCATACTCCAAAGTCTCCGGCATCCAAGTCACACTCCAAAAGGAAAATTATGGGTCGTTACAAGGTCCATACACCCAAGTCCCGTGTTAGCAAGTCCCGTATCAAGAATGTCAGTACAATCATCCCGCCTCAACAGTCTTCTAATGATGCCAACTCTCCGACCACTTCAATACTCCACCCACGTCTACCTCCAGAATCAAAAAAAAGGAGCTTAAATGACACTGCTTCTGGATTACTACCTTCTGTTCCCAAGAGGCCGCGTCTTGAGATCACAACTCAGACCAAAGGTGTAGTTTATATTTATAATTTTACTTAACATTAATAAATTTAATATCAGTACGTATACATTTTATTCTTATCCATTTAGATAATACAAAAGTGCCAAGGAAAAAGTCTGGAAAAAAGTGCAATACCTCCGGTAAGACTTACTTAATTTAGTTATGAATAGCATCGCAAAATTTATAATATGTTTATGCATGTTGGCAGAATCTGTAGTAAAATGTTACATTGTGTATAGTTATGGTTAATTTTCACGGTTTCATTGAGTATACATAATTATAATAATTTTACTGAAAGTCTTCAAATTGACATGCATGCATGATTTATGGTATGATATATACGTACATTATAATTATTGCAGGGAAAAAGCAGCAGAAAGGTGGGAGTATTGATCTTGATGTGTGCTTGGGGTGCAATGTCAAATTCAGTGAGGGCGAAGAAAGCATCTGGGTAGGATGTGACAAATGTCTTAGATGGTGGCATCTCAGGTGCGGAGGGCTTAAAAGAATGCCATCAAAGAAGAAGACATGGTTTTGTCCATTGTGTAAAAACTAAACCAATACTAGTACTAAGTGTAAGTAAACTATGCTTCTTTGGTCTATCAGGCTATCTTCATTAACAAGTGGAATTCAACATTACTAATACCCAATTGTTATATCATTATTGAAGTTGTGTTGTGTTCAATCACGAGTTGTTTATATAGCTCTCAATCAAGTTTGTGAATTATTACAAAACATACACTGTCTATTAGGTAAACTAGTGGGGACCTTCCCTGTACATGTATACATACACATGCAGGAATGGGCCGGCTGTCCTTATAGACACAGCAAAATTAATGTTTATCACCATTAGCTATCAACACAAAATACAGTCTCCAAAGTAACTCATGCAGAGGCTCTAGCTCCTTGACAGATTACAATTGCATGCAAGGCTCTTAGACTTTTCTTGAGTACTTGTAGAGAAAGCACTGGTCAGGAAAAATGTCTCTCGTCAGGAAAATGAGTACTTCCCCCCTCCATACATGCATATGTATAACCTATTCCCAGTACGGTAGTACTGGGTACATAGGAATGGCACGGATGGTCCATTAGCGCAATACAAATATTCACGCGAATAACTCTGCAAAAACTGAGCGCTTGCCACTAAAAGGCTTCTCAAGCTACTATTTAGCTCATTCTCTTTCCAACAAGCCCAAAAACATGGCCTAAAACCATCGCTAAAGTACCAAACTAAAATATGCCAAACCTCCAATTTTCTCCATCTTCTTCTTCTTCTTCTTCTTCTTCTTCTATCATGGCTCAACTTTTCTCAAAGACTGTTCACTTTCAGAAGCTGATTCTTGAACAAATAAACTTGGTATCTTTGTCTTCACGTGCTTTTGGTATCGTTTTTCTGTGTCTCTCGTTAGGTGGCTAGATACATGGCGAAAAGCGCCTTCTCCGTATGGCAGCCATTCATTTCTACACTCATGCATAATTTATTAGCTACTTGAACATTTCAAAGTGACGACCCTTTTCCAGATATAAGTGTGCGTTATTTGGAATCTGAATATTCGCTGCCTGCCTGCTTTACCTGAAGATTTCTGGTTGTGCTGAGCTCTCTGTAATCTTTCAGTCTTCAATATTTAGGAGGTGAATAGACTTCTTTAATGTTACACTTATTATGTTGTTGTCATTATAAGAAGATGAGTAAAGCTAGTAAATTTTGTTAGATACACTCCAGCCTCCGGTCAGGCTGAGATGCTTCACTTTACTGATAGCATACCAGTAGATTATACAAGCTATAATATTCATGCTGATATATAGAGTACAAGTAACTACCGTATATATACACACAAACTCGAGCTCAAATGTGATTCATAGAATTATGAAAAAATGAGAACAAACAAGTAAAAAAAACATTGGAAATGTAATGATTCATAGGAATGGCCAAATCGTAAAAAGAAAGCAAACAAGATGGAATGGCTGGCAGAGTGTGTAAAGAATTATTCCTATGGGCAACATGAGGGACTCAACATTGGAAGAGAGTACTACATGCAGCCCACACAGGAAGAATTCTGCACACGCTCAAACAGCCATTCCATCTTGTTTGCTTTCTTTTTACGATTTGGCCATTCCTATGTATCATTACATTTCCAATGTTTTTTTTTACTTGTAGGTACTAAGCGATAGACTAAGTGTGTGTCAGGAAAAATGTCTCTCGTCAGGAAAATGAGTACTTCCCCCCTCCATACATGCATATGTATATACCTATAGGTACTAAGCGATAGACTAAGTGTGTGTCAGGAAAAATGTCTCTCGTCAGTAAAATGAGTACTTCTCCCTCCATATATACATGCATATGTAGACCTATAATAGGTATATACTAAGAGATAGACTAAGTGTGTGTCAGGAAAAATGTCTCCCGTCAGGAAAATGTGCAACTGCACGCCGCTGTGACGCATATATATAGTACAATATATTATATGGCAACTATTAATAGTGTTTGTCAGAAAACTAACTGATGATAGGATGTGTAACTATAGCCCTCCCCCTAAAACGTATAGATATATGATACACCTATAGACCGTGATTGTTATAAATGAATCACTCATGCAGAGTCTGGAATTTAAAATGCATGAACCCAGAGGGGGATAGAGAGATCTCTGAGTCAATGATACTGTTGTTTCATGAGAAGTTGTAGAGTGTTTACATTGCTATGGATTATCTGCCTTTTAAGAAATTATGGCTTCATATAAACATGAAAAATATATATGATTCTATTACAATTAAAAAGAATATCCATGTCTTATTTCAATTCTTGAATTTTCTTTAATACAATGCCAATATAAATCCCTAAATCAAAATTTGTATTTTCAAAAATTTCCAGCAATAAATTCTTACTCATTCTTTTATACTCTAGTAAATTTTCCTGACAAGTATAAATACATGTACCTTACCTATCTGTACAATACTTCTCAAATCATACATGTTATCCTTTTCACTGTTAAGGTCGGTACTTTTGGTGCTGAAAGCAAGCCTGGCCGATTACTTTAGGGTATAGTTTTTGAGTTGAACATACTTAGAAAAGCAATGTCTCTTGGCTCTATGAGTGGCTTAAAGTGTCGTGTGGGGATTCCTTCAAGCAGGTTTCCTTTGCAGCATTTAAGGTTATGGTTGAAGAAAAGTGAGCTCTCTCAAAATAAAAAAACAGCCCATTATCCTTGGAGCCATTTGTTTCACCATAGATAAAGGAAGGGGAGAGGGATTGGCAACGCGCGTGATCACGTGATTTCAATATAGGAAAAAATGTATAGGGCGGCATATTCCTTTGATGTGTATCCGTGTTACCCTGCTACGCCCACTAAAGAAATATATGCGCCCACATAAGGAACTGGAAATACATAGCCATTGGCGCATGGCCATCAGCTACGTGTTCTAGTGTGCATTATTTCGAATGTCTGCTGACTGTACACTCGTCAAAGCTAGTTTGGTCGAGCCATCATTCGAGCTAAGTGTGAAAATTTCTGAAGCTATCAAGGTTAGTTATCAAGTGTTTGCTATGTACCTATATCTTTAGTACGGTGTATTCTTATGATTTTAGCGTGTTATATTATAATTGTTGTGTGTATAAACTGTTGAAATTCGTGCTTGATAATGCTGGTAGTCCCTCTGGTATTGGGTGACTATACGTTTTTGTTGGACACTTTTGTATACCTAACAATTATTTCTATGTACCCATATCTCTGTAGTATTGAATTTTTGTGAGTTTGCTTGGCATTGCAGTTTGCATACACAAGCTAAACTATTGAAAACACCATTTGATTTTGTTAGGTATGTAAACTCAGATTTTGCTCAAGAAAATATCGGGATTGGAAGCCGAAGGTCTCCATCAAATCTCACAAACGAAAACATCCACCCAAGAAGAAAACAAGAAGCAAGAAAAGGAGACTAGAGCCACAGTGTACACTTTCATCACTTCACAAGACTCAAGTTGATCACGGTTTACCAACAGGCTGGTATGATCACACAGAAATTCAGAATTGTGAAATAACTTCAATACGTTTCTGTAAAGTGTACTCCCAATCACCTTCCGATCAACCACTGATCACTCATTCCGTAATTGTACTTCCAGACTTGCAGTGGAAGCTCTTTGTTCACAATCATGAAGTCAAGAAATGTTCTGCTCTAAATAATATACCCTTAAAACTCAATGAATCTTCATTTGAAGAGCTGATTAAACTTGCAGATAAGCTTCATGTATGTGCTGGCCATCCAGAGGATAAATTCGTACAATTTGTCTCAGAGAAGAAAGGAAAATTATTGAATAAGTCTGGGAAGGTTGCTGCATATATTGATGACTTTGCTCCTATACTCCTGAATGATGAATCGTTTACAAAAACCATTTGTACTGCCGAATGTGAACTGCTCGTACATGGCCAGAAATGTTCAAGTTGTTCTCTTTACCGACGTACATTACGTATATTACAAGATAGGTGGTCAAAAAGAGATTCCACTTCAGATGAGCTTAGTAGTGCAAGTAGTCACATGAATAATCGATACATGAATACTCCTGAAAAGCTTTCAAAAATAGCTGGTTTAAAACAACGTGTGAAGAATGCTGAAGCTGAAGTGGCTAGACTGAAAGAAAAAGTTCGTAATCTTATTGATAAAAGTGATCCAGTGATTGAAGGCCTCCATGAAGATTTACGGACGATTATGACTGAACAGACTGATAACATTCAATCACAATTTCCAGAAGGAAGCTTTAAAAGGATCTTTTGGGAACAACAACTTGAAAATGCAAAAAAGAAAGATGCACGACAATATCGATGGCACCCTTTGATGATTAAATGGTGCTTGAATTTAAAGCTAATGTCAAGTGCTGCCTACCATGCAATGCGTACAAGTGGTTTCATAACACTACCATCAGAAAGAACTCTCAGAGATTATACAAACTATATAAAAAATAAGACTGGCTACCAGCAAGAAGTAATAGAAATGATGAAACACGAGTCCAAATGCAAGGAGTTGCCTGAGAGTAAGCGTTATGTATCTGTAGTGATAGATGAAATGAAAATAAAAGAAGATATTGTTTATGACAAAGTGTCAGGAAACATTATTGGATTCTGTAATCTTGGGGACATAAATGATCAACTGCTTCAATGTGAACATGATGCTGACAGTGAACACCCACCTGTTGCAAAACAAATCCTAGCCGTAATGGTTCGTGGAATCTTCTTCAAATTTGACTTTCCTCTTGCTCACTTTGCATCAGATGGTGTCTCGGGTGATTTATTATACCCAATTGTATGGGAAGGAATTCGATTAATAGAAAGTGCTGGCTTGAATGTCATCGCTATTACTGCTGATGGTGCCAGTCCTAACAGGAAGTTTTTCGAAATGCATCAAATTGAGACAGATGGAGTCACATATTGGACAAAGAATATTTATGCATCAGATGGCAGGAAGGTGTATTTTTTTGCAGATGTACCTCACCTCATTAAAACCGTCCGTAACTGCTTGTCTCATTCAGTTTGTGGTTCTTCAAGCCGATTTATGTGGGTAAGCGACTTTCTGTGAAAATTACGTATAACCATGTAGTATGATTATGTAAGTAGATATGCATGCAGGGAAGGTTTATTTTTTTTGTCGAGATACATACAGCTATGTAATTACATCTCTATTCATTCACAGAACAATGGAAAAACAATATAGTGAAGACATATTAAGAATTTATATGACAAAGTAGCCAATACAGCAAAATCTTCTCATGGGATATCTCTCATACCCAAATTAAAGCAGGAACACATAGACCTTAACTCATATTCTCGCATGCGTGTTGACCTTGCAACACAAGTAAGTTGTGATATGTTTTTCTGTTCTTTAAAATTAATTTTGTTTCCTGTATAGGTATTAAGTAAATCTGTTGCTGATGCATTGGCTTATTTTGGTGATCCTGAAACTGAGGAAACACAGAGGTTTATTCAGTTGTTTGACAAATTCTTCGATTGCCTTAATGTGAGAAGTTTTTCTGAATGGATATCAAGTCACAAACCTGACAGAAAACCGTACACTTCTCCTGATGATCCCCGCTTAATAGTAACTAAAAACTATAAATTTAGCCAGGCTTTATTGTGGCATAATAAATATATACTCACACATGCTCACCCTTTCTATCTCTCTCCACATGTACACGCACGCACGCACACACACACACACACACACACACACACACACACACACACACACATGTACACAGTGGCTTGAACAAGATTTTTTAGGATATCTAGCTGAATGGGATAAATCGGTATCTGCACGACCCGGGTTTGAAGCAAAGCACAAACGTGCAATGACATTAAGTTCGGAAACCCTAGAAGGATTAAGAATAACTGGTAAGTTGCATACATGCATGAATAATAATAATGTGATTATTAACAGTAATACTTCTCTTTCCATTTGTAGTGAAGTCATTTGTGTCACTTACAAAATACATTCTGACAAAGCATGCAACAGAGAATTTATCTCTTCTTAGTGAAAGATTCAATCAAGATCCCTTAGAAAACTATTTTGGGCAGCAACGTGCTAGGGGTGGAAGAAGTGATAACCCAACAGTTGAACGTACCTTACACAATGTTGGTGCTTTAAGGATCCAAAAGTCTCTAGCATTAGATCCTGTGAGAGGAAATTCGAGTCGCAAACGTCGTCTGTTTGAAAACAAGGAATTGACCATCAATGATATAGACAACACCCCCCTTCCTAAGAGACGTTATAATCGCAAAAAGAAGAGTTAGTGTTTGGTATAAAATTTATGTAACTAATTACTATGTACAGTGTATTCTTGTGTGAGCTAATTATTGAGTCTACTATTATGAATCATTAAAAATCTTCTAATAGTTGTTCTTCTGTTATTTCTCTCTCTATATCATCAAAATCCTCTTTATCTCCCTTGGCTTCAAATTCCCTGGCAGTGCATGTCTGTGAACCTTGATGAATAGCTGGTGGGTTGCTTTTCCTGTACAAATCTTTCCGTAAACTTTTCTTTTTTGATACTTGAGTTTTTTTTGCTTTCTTATATTCTTCTAGCCAAGAAGAAGCCATTGCAAACCCACGAATGGTTACCCATTTTTCAACTAAAGCAGAAAGTAACTCAATCGCATCATCTTCTGCCTCTATGTCTTGTGAGATTAGAGTCCAATAAAATTGAACATCATTATCATCTAAAATCGCTTTGGTTACCAGCTGCTTGATATTGTGTTGCTTAGAGGTGTACTGTTTCGGTAGATGCTCTCTTGTAACCTTCTCAACGGCAATAAATAGAGTAAACGTCTCATCGTTTACTGGAAAGAGACCTCCTCGGTTAACTTTGTGAAACCACTCACTTGTATACTGTTCAAAATCAGTCTCTCTACTAGAAACAGCCATATTTCCAAGACAAATTTCAAATTGTTCACCTTTCTTTCCCAGTTTCTTCTGACATTTTTCGTATTTTTTCAGTAACTTCATAGGAACATACCCACTTGCATATCGAATTGCATTTAGTTCATCTTTGGACAGCTGACTGTCACCCGCATCAGGGGGCCTGACTGGAGTTGAAGGGAAAAAATCCTTTAACATATCTTCATACAGCACTAAGTTTACAGTCTGGTTAAAAAGTTGATGGTCAACTGAGTCTGTAGCTCCTAGACATGAGTATAAATTATTCCATTTTAATGGAAGCACTTCCACAGACTGCTTATGAAAGCTTTTCCATAAGCGCTCTCTCTTAGTTACAAAAGATCTGCACCTCCCAACGGTCTCAAAATTTTTCTTTAAGGTTTGGATTAGATCCTCAGAGAACTTACTAAATTTCTCAAATTGCCTAGTAATTGACAATGAATTCAGCAAAAAAGTACCAGTTTTTTGTACCTCTTTTACTCTACTACTTTCACTAGTGGTGACTGCAAACTCTTCCTTCCCCAGAACTTTCTTTATTGCTTCAGCCACTATGCACTGGGCTTGTTCAGCCATAGGTTCAGCCATTATGCACTGGGCTTCTTCAGCCATACAGCCCGGCATTCGTGCAGCTGCCATTGCTTGAGAAACATAGTCGTGGGTGTGGTTTCCGGTAGGGAAACACGGATTGTTTTTATATTCGCGCAGATTCGCGTACGTTGCCAATCCCTCTCCCCTTCCTTTATCTATGCTCTTATGCATATCCATTATGATCATGAAGTAAATCTAGATACTGTTGTAGATCTATTTTCTGAACTACATCCAAGCTAAATAGTCTTCTTTTTGAATCACCAAGTTGTTGAAGAAGTCATTGTTTATTGTGTGTCACTGTAACTGCAGTTTTAACTTTTAATTATTATCAGTATTTTTATAGTTATATGTGGTTGAGGATTAATAACAGTTAAAAGTAATTTTAATTATAGATTAATTTTCAAATTTAACTTGACGTGGAACCCCCCTTCCAAAAAGTCTGGGTACGGGCCTGTGATGTATAGAAACGTACATTGTATACTCTTGTTGGGTACTAGTTTTGGTGATTCACTACTGTCATCATCATCATCCATGCCATCATGGGTAGTGCAGTTTAAATCATCATTGACATCTATTTCAAAATCATCATGTAGTAGACTGTGTCCGACATCATCAGTTGTGTCATTCGTCCAAGATTGAGAAAAGGTATCATAATACTGCTTCTTATGGTCGTAGTACGCAGTTTTAGGACCACACTAATATGTTCGCCTTCCTTCAGCTCTGCCTTCAGCCATCATGATAGTCTAGATCTGGTCTAGATCACATGACTTCTCTGAAGTCACGTCCCGATCACATGCTTTTGGCGGGAATCCAGTTAACTAAATTCAGTGCCAAAATTTTCAAGTTTCAAAGTCATGGCAGCCCGGTTTTCTTCATCCACTCCTAGGAGAAACTCTGGTGGTGGTGGTGGTGGTGGTGGTTCAGGTTTTTATGGATCAAGTAGCCGTTTGAGCTCTAGCCTGTCAAGGACATGGAATACATCTTTTGATGGTTATCATCGGGGAATGGGTCTCAATGGACCAAACGCTCCTACTCCCACTTTAACGTATCAAAGGGGGGACGAAGATGAAACTGTGAATAGGATAGCTGATCAGATTGCAAATGATTCTGAAGAAAGTTTCGAAGCAGAGTGGGAGCATCAACCCCCATTGTATGGCTCCGAATTTCCAGCTAACTTGACTCGGAATCAACAGCCATCACAACTTGATACAAGGGGGATTATATCGCTTTTACAATCACAGCAGGCTACATTAGAGAAGGTACTTATATATTTCACTTTCCATGGATTGTGGTCATATAATTTGAATGGTGTATCTTCATATGTTCACTGTAGGTGCTTGAAGGTCAAAACAAACTTGAATTGCAACAGGAGGACATTGAGGAGAAATTCATGCTTGTCCAAGATGAGCTAAAGGCTCTAAAAGATACAACACCATCATCTAGCAGCCCTCAGTCCTCAGGCAGTTGATCTAAACGAAAACGACTGGTGACTTGTGCTCTGTCTGTTGGTTATGTGTGGTCAACAAGCTACTAACATGTATATTGACTTTTTTGTGTGTGTGTGTATGTGTGTATGTGTGTGTGCGTATGTGTTAGAACAAAGTCTACTCTATCCACCAGAATTTAGAAGCAAAATTCAACATCTCTGAAGTGTAAGCAAACTCTCATGCATATTTAACATTGTTGAATAAAATTCACAACTGGTTATCTTCAGAAAGCAATAAAAACGTACAATCTACAATTCTTAATGAAGTCATCAAGCAACCTGACTGTCAATTTCATAATCTCATAATAGAGATGTAATGTCAGTTTTGTATAAAATGTAGTTGCTATGAAGCAGTGCTACGAAAATCTTTGCCGCACCTACCTTGAAAAGCAACCTGGAAAGAAACAATTTTCCAAACTGCAAGGGTTGAATAGGAAGTACCGTTCCCGCCGAGAAAGGGTATAATTAACTCTTTAGGGCCTAAATTTATTATGCATACTTAATTAGATTTTATGAATATTTAATTAACCTAGGTTTTTGTTCTTGCTTTAGCCTTAGTCACTCTCTTTTGTAGCTAGTTGAGCTTAGCTATGGTTGTACTAAGCCATGGCTATATCAAATTGGTTCTAAATTTGCTTTTATTAACTTTAAAAGCTTGCAAAAACGGAAGGGGTCAAAGTTCGCCAAACGACCTGCATACTTTAGGCTTTTTTTCCAGCTTGAAGAGCAGCACTGCAAAAGCGCTTGCATGCAGGTATAGCCTAAGCCTCCCTGCACCTCCATAGCTAGCGTCAAGCTTCTCCTGCAAAGCACTAAGAAAAAAACGTGAGTTTAAAACCAAAGGTCACGATCTCGCCGCGATCGTGACCTTTGAACTCTAAAGCCTATATCTCCCCTCCCACTAATCAGACCTGACTCTTACTTTGTATTTTAGTAGAGCGCTTCCTTACCTAACTACACAGCAAGTCTAAAGCTTATAGCTCAAACGCTATGGCTTAAAATAAAAAAATGCAAAAAATCGCAGATTACGCGATCGTTGAATACGCGCGTGCAGATAAATCCGTCTACCGGCCCTAAAGAGTTAAGTCCACTATATTTGCCACTTACATGTATATCCACATTAATTTCTGTAAAAGTTCAAGAGACGTTCTAGTGTAGTTTCTCCTAGAGAAATGGAGAGGCATTGGAAGCATCTTAATTTGTACTATGTTACTGAAGAGTCTGATGACCCAGACAACCCAAATGGCATTGTTAAACACAAGCTCCAATGGAGAGCAAAACGTATGGTGCTTATTATATGGTGGGTGGTGTATGCATGTGATATGTGTACAAGTGCATCTTGTATGTACGTTTTGCTGTGATAATAAAATAAATATGTTTTTAGGGCTTGATGAATTCATGGAGGTACTCGATCAGCGGCTATTGAAGAAAGAAACACATCCTGTAGGCTTAGTGGCAAAGAAAGCAAGAAAATGTGGGACTCTATCTCGAAGTCATCCACCACCTAATGCACCACCTTGGGCAATAGACCCACATTTTAATGCAGGTACATGCATGTGTATTATTGTGTTCCATTTAGATAATTATAATGTACCTATATATGTTTATTGTCCAGACAAAGAAAATGATGAGTCAATACTCCCAGAAGACTCTTCTTTTGCTGATGGACTTAATGAATGTATTAATAGCTTTTGATGTACATAAAATGCATTAAAAAATTTTTTGTTTTGTTTAGCATCTTAAGGAAGAGTCAGAAAACAGTCTCAGTCTGCATTCATTGAAACTAAAAACTGAACTTACTATAACGTGTATGCAGGTTTCATGTACTACACCGAAGTGATAGTGTCAATATTCAAGTTCATATTTATCCATTTAAAGGTGGTCGGTCATAGCAACACGCAAATAGCGCGGGCAGGAAGAATTGCGTTATAATTTTGTCGTTTAACATCACCACAACCCGATGTTCTAGAAGCAGTATACTAGAATAGAAGCAGTTTACTGTATCTTTCTTGTTTCCTAGAAACACATGTTACTTTTTCACAATTCCTAGCTATATGCTATATGATAAATAACAGGAAGGAACAAAGAGATACTGTAAAAAATGCAACAATGATTTTGATTGGTCAAAGAGTCCCACATTCTAGAAGCAGTATACTAGAATAGTAGGGCCTCCTCGAAGAACTCGTTTGTTTCTGGTAACCCGACCAAGGTTATTTTTGATCTTACTATCACGTAAAGGTCTATTATAATATTATTAACCCTTGGTGCGCATGCGCAGCAGGGGTTATGGTAGTCGTGTTGTCTGTGNATCAAGAATGTCATCTCATCCCGGTCATCTAAAAAATCTCCCAATGATGTCAGCCGTTCGATCACTTCTGAATCACCACTCCGTCATACTCCAAAGTCTCCGGCATCCAAGTCACACTCCAAAAGGAAAATTATGGGTCGTTCTCTTTTTGGTTCACCTTACTAGGTCCATACACCCAAGTCCCGTGTTAGCAAGTCCCGTATCCGGAATGTTAGTACACCACCCAATGGACCAGGTGTTAACCCTCCAACCACTTCGACACCCCAATCACCACCCAATGACGTTAACCCTCCAACCACTTCGGCACCAGTCTGCCGTGTTGAAAAGTCCCGTATCAAGAATGTCATCTCATCCCGGTCATCTCAAAAATCTCCCAATGATGTCAGCCGTTCGATCACTTCTGAATCACCACTTCGTCATACTCCAAAGTCTCCGGCATCCAAGTCACACTCCAAAAGGAAAATTATGGGTCGTTACAAGGTCCATACACCCAAGTCCCTTGTTAGCAAGTCCCGTATCAAGAATGTCAGTACAATCATCCCGCCTCAACAGTCTTCTAATGATGCTAACTCTCCGACCACTTCAATACTCCACCCACGTCTACCTCCAGAATCAAAAAAAAGGAGCTTAAATGACACTGCTTCTGGATTACTGCCTTCTGTTCCCAAGAGGCCGCGTCTTGAGATCACAACTCAGACCAAAGGTGTAGTTTATATTTATAATTTTACTTAACATTGATAAATTTAATATCAGTACGTATACATTTTATTCTTATCCATTTAGATAATACAAAAGTGCCAAGGAAAAAGTCTGGAAAAAAGTGCAATACCTCCGGTAAGACTTACTTAATTTAGTTATGAATAGCATCGCAAAATTTATAATATGTTTATGCATGTTGGCAGAATCTGTAGTAAAATGTTACATTGTGTATAGTTATGGTTAATTTTCACGGTTTCATTGAGTATACATAATTATAATAATTTTACTGAAAGTCTTCAAATTGACATGCATGCATGATTTATGGTATGATATATACGTACATTATAATTATTGCAGGGAAAAAGCAGCAGAAAGGTGGGAGTATTGATCTTGATGTGCTCAGGTTGGTTAAGGATTGCCAAGCGCTTTCAGCTCATTATAGTGCGCGCGGCGCCTGTTGCATGTATTTAGCTTGTAATGGTACAAGCAAGCTACAATGAATATCATTAATAATTAGTAGATAAAGATCGTCAGTACTAAACGCAGTATTAGGTGGGTGTGGCGCTAGGACTTGGCCTCATGGCGAGTTGAGAAAGAGAGCTCTTGTGAATAACGGATTTTCCGGTACAGAAAGACACTAGCGCAGAGAGTCAAACAAAGCTTAAAGTGATGCTAGAAGACTATACTAAAAGGTTCTCGCTGGTTTTTCTGAAAATTCTAGACCAAAGCGCGATGATGAACGGCAATGTTATGGTAAGTATAATAAATTCACTCTAAAATTCATTATTTCTTTCAGTAATTTAGCGCTGCTGTTGCATTGCAACAAAAACCAGCGAGGGATGTTTAGTTCAGACCATTAGCTAACTAGCAAGCGCTATGCCAAACCCTGAGCTAGGCTTCTTCTGTACCGGATTTTTAATTTTGCGTCTATGAATATCAATCAGCTAACCCTAATTTATTCATGATAATGGTTACCATGGCAACTAATTGTGAATCCCTATAAAGTACATAGATCAAAGAATCCTAAACTACTATTGAAATAAGCTCTAAGTGAAGTACTGACTGTATATCAGCCATCTAATTCACAGCTATTTCAACTGTGTAATTTTCCAACTAAGGTCTGATTGTCCTTAACTGACCTGAGTGTGCTTGGGGTGCAATGTCAAATTCAGTGAGGGCGAAGAAAGCATCTGGGTAGGATGTGACAAATGTCTTAGATGGTGGCATCTCAGGTGCGGAGGGCTTAAAAGAATGCCATCAAAGAAGAAGACATGGTTTTGTCCATTGTGTAAAAACTAAACCAATACTAGTACTAAGTGTAAGTAAGAGAAAGAGCTAAATAGTAGCTTAAGAAGCCTTTTAGTGCCAAGCGCTCAGTTTTTGCCGAGTTATTCACGTGAATATTTGCATTGCGCTAATGGGCCATCCGTGTGTACTCAGTGCTACCCTACTGGGAATTACATTTCCAATTTTTTTTGTACTTGTTTGTTCTCATTTTAAATAATTCTACTAATCACAATTGAGTTTGCGTGTATATACTAGTTACTTGTACACTATCAGCATGGATATTATAGCTTATATTATAATCTATGCTATCAGTAAAGTTAAGCATCTCAGTGCTGTATCCAACAAAACTTACTTGCTTTGCTCATCTTCTTATACTGACAACTAGTAACAAAAACGTCTAATCACCTAAATATTGAAGACTGAATGGTAATTGACAGTGATAGTAGTTATGATGATGTGGTCCTGGAAGCTATTATACTATAACTGTATATATATTTTTTATCAATCATGAATTATTATTATTGTCATTGTCATGATGGTGATTTTGATACTGTAAGTAACGTTTTTTGGTTTTGAAGATACTGAACTTCAGTACGCGTACGTTGGCAAGTTCGTTCATGGTCAACCTCTTTGCAGAATCATTGATCCCTAAAAGCAACACTGATTAACATTGCTGCAGAAGTTCAGCAAGACAGTTTGATCATATTTACATACTTCCTATGTTATAGCATAGACTGGTGTTAGCATGGTTTTAGCATGGTTTTGTTCTAGGGATATCATATCCATATCCGGATCCGGCTACGTCATACCGGATGTAATATCAGTGATATCACTATGCTCCCACGGTACGGAAAATATTTTTCGTGGTTGAACAGTTCCATGATNAAGGTTATTTTTGATCTTACTATCACGTAAAGGTCTATTATAATATTATTAACCCTTGGTGCGCATGCGCAGCAGGGGTTATGGTAGTCGTGTTGTCTGTGTGTGTGTGTGTGTGTGTGTGTGTGTATGTGTTCCAACTATATCTCAAGAACGGCAGCTCCACTCTTCAAAAGTGGCATACCAAGGTAAAATAATCGAG
>CAXIPT010000082.1:0-27264 GCA_964030475.1 Tethya wilhelma
AGCCGGAAATATTGACGGGGATTTTAATTTGACGGTTTGACGGTCAAAGTCCAAATCGTCAAATTTAAATCCGCCAATATTTTGGGCGCCGTATATGAATGTATTGTGCGCACGTGCAAATCGTCAAATTTAAATTCGTCAATATTTTTATTTTACGTTCTGCGGAGCAAACCATCAAATTTTTTGACCGTCAATATTTCCGGCTATACGGTATATCATGTCCAGGCAATCAGACTGCTCATTTTCCGTCTAAGGCCGCCCTATATCTTTAGTTCAGTTCAGTACTAGTTCGACTCATAATTTTAGCAATACTGAAACAAAACGCTAAGTCTTTGGACTAAGAGAGTCACTTTACCAGGCATAACAACAAGGCACTTTTTTTCGAGTAAGTTATATGACAGAACTAACCTGCACCTTTGTTTTACATGACTAGTAGATTGAACCATATCTCATTCTAAATGGTGTCTTCCCAGAATCTCAACTCCCAAAATGTCACTTCCTAAAAATTAATATTACCACTGTAAAACTGCAGCAATTACTTTCGTACCACCAAACTTCGTCTACATAGCATGGGATGGTGTACAGCAAGATCTTCAAGAATACGGCAACCTATAGAGGACTTTTCTGAGTATTTCAATAAGAAGAATGACACTTTTGGCTGAAGTGAGTGATAAAGAAGCCTCATCCTAACATCTACAAGCTGCTACATACCTTTAAGACAGAGCAAGCAGCTGCTGAAGTGACTATCACAACTAGAAACTGGTGCAGTACCACCTCAAAGAAAAAAGAGATACGTCGATGTTGATGAGGGACTAGAAAAGCTATGGAACACATGGAAGCTGGAGAAACTTCTATCGCTGACTATATATTAGTGCTGTTGGTTACTTGATAGGACTATAGGTGTATGGAGTTGGAATTGTTTTGCATGCTGTAATAATTAAAATTGTCATTATTAATTTTTTAGGAAGCTGACATTAATTTTTAGGATACAATATTTTGGGAAATTGGCATTTTGGGAGTTGACATTTTAATTGGGAGTTGTTTTTTGAGAGTTGAGATTGTGAGACCAACTCGATCCTCTAAATAGTGCACTACTAGCACACTGCTAGCTACGAAGCGGCATTTAGATACTAAATAGAAGCTAGCAAGCTAAATTAAGACAGCTGTAGCAGAGCACTAACAAAAAGTACCAGGTCTGTTTCTTTGCTGCTAAATTCAAAGGAAAAAACCTGGATTGTGGTTGATTTCACCCACGCTCATTTATTTAGAGTTCACGTGCATGAGGTGAGATCTCAGGCTCCCCTTCCTTTCCGTGAGAGAAAGGTCAAAAGGGAGAGCCTGGGTATGAGGCTGTGTGTGTGTGTGTTTGCTTACCATTACCTAGCAACCAATGTTTTTAATAAGCTAATAGCTGGTTGGTGGATGGGTGGAGGTGATAATAAAGTAGCGAGTCAATGGCAAACAAACTATATAGTTGCATGCCCTTAATTATGTGGCATCGAGAGCCCTTGATGCTTATCGATGCTTACACTCAATTTCATTGTCTCCAGGTACCTGGTCATCTCCTCGCATGATTGGCTCCAGACCTCCTCCCTGTTATGGATTCTCATTCACTAGTGTGGATGAGAACAGAGCAGTGCTCTTTGGTGGTTACCAGCCAGAATATGGTCGACGGGTCAATGATCTCTACATCATTTATTATAATAGTATGGTATGTGAATACATACATGTCAATTATAATCAGTATACTATACCTATCACAGTGCATGCATGTATGTTTTTATTTTGCAATAATTGTAAGGATTATTGTTTGCATGGCCTCTATATGTATATTAATAATAATATTATTATTATGCACATTATTATAATTATTGTTGTTGAATTTGTTACAGTTTTACTGCATGATGTATGATTGTGTGATGACAGTTGTTGTTCCACTCTTCTTCCTGTACTACAGCNCATTGGACTAAGATTGAGCCGAGGGTGGGGGAGTCATGGCCAGTGGGAAGAAGTGGACATGCTGCTGCTTGTTTAGGCTATGGTTGGGAGCACCCCCAGCTACTCATATCAGGTGGATTGGACAATGGTAGTAATATACTGAGGGACTGTTGGCTGTTTGATTTGACATCCAGGAAGTGGAAGATGGTGAGGTGATGTAACTGAAACAGAATTAGATGTTAGGCATAATGATAATTAATGCTATACATGCACTGTTAGAACATTAGCCCTGCAGGGTGGTTTTCGTACTGTATAGCGGGAAAGTTTCACTGATGTCTCTAGTCAAGCATTGTTTAACTTTCGCTGATGAGCTGTGCGAGCCCATGTGTATATCTACATTATGGAAAATTTTGCAGATGAAAACTTTCATGGATTCATGGATCGTGATTCGCAAAAACCAGTTAAACCTTGTAAAACCTTTCCGCTATACTGTAGTTACTTAATTTATTGCCAATAAGAGTTATTCACATACTCTCACATATACTCACATGCATCTCTTGTTATGAATATAATCTCCTAATCATAGCTCTCACTACCTGATGATGTACAACCTCAAAGATACTACCACTCTATCACTGCCATTACCTTGGGACCAGGACTAGTGGAGGTCATTATGTTTGGAGGGAGTGGTGGAAAGTTACTAGCAGCAACCATCATTCTTAGATTTAGTAAGTTGTACATGTACATAATGTATACTGTAAAAGTATTCATACTCTTTACCATGTAGTTGTTTAAATGTACTACAAAATCTTATTAAACATTCTGATTGACAATGCTAACATAGTCTTGACTCCTGTTCATTGTTTGTCCTCTCTTTCTCCTCATGTAGAGTTCACTGGGGAGTGGTGGGACCTGGTGGATGTGGTTACCAACAAACAGAGAGCAAATGAAGTGAAAACAGGTATAATTATGGTAACATCTTTAATTTTAATGATTTAAAGGGTCAGTCAGATGGAAGTAATTATACGTGGGGCCATGGCAGTGAAATCAAAATCTCGCTCTGATTGGTCAAAATACGTCATCGGAATAATAACTATTCCACATAGTTGCCAAGATTAGCACATATTGATGATCGCACAGCTCATAGATGTAATAACTCGCAACTTGACAACTTTAGAATAATGATCAAATCGATTGAAAAACGAGAGCAAGAGTTACACAATAGAAAATGACAAACCGGAAACAATTAAAACCACGTGGAAAGTTTATACATGCATGCTTGTTAATAGAGAATTAGTAGTTAAAAGTCAAAGTACACAATGGAAGTATCACACTTCCCCCCTCTAAGATACTAAGGAGAAGGAACTAGTACAAAAAACAGAAACAACAAAAAGTACATAACAAAAGCAAACAAAAACTAACTTAAGTGTTCACTGTCCAAAACGATCAGGTGGTGCTCTATGTCGGACTGACCTTCGAAGAGGTACGTGGACTGCCGGGGCCGGAACAGGAGCAGTAGGTAAATCCGGCAGATACACATGATCACTGATTGGAGATCGCACGTTGTCCTGAAGTGGATCCAGACTGTTGTGACGTTTGCGAATAGCGTCCACATGTCTTCGCACAACACGGCCATCAACCAACTGGACATGGTAAGAAAGAGGGCCTGTAACCTTGGTGATTGATCCAGCAACCCATGTGACATCAGACGTGGAAAAATCTTTAGCATACACTTGATCTCCAACTTAAAATACTCTCAGGGGTTTAGACTGATCATGACCTGAGGCTTGCTTTGCCTGTTGCTTTTGAACACGATGTTCTACATTTGGAAATAATCTATCAAAACGACAACGTAATCGATGTCCCATGAGGAGTTCTGCTGGAGACACTCCCGTAGTTGTATGAGGTGTTATACGGTATGTGAACAAGAACTTGGAGATTCGTTGTTGAATGGAATTACCAGAAATGCTTTTCACTCCACACTTAAATGTCTGTACAGCTCTTTCAGCCAGTCCGTTGCTGGACGGGTGGTATGGGGCTGTAGTGACATGGGTGATGCCGTTGTCTGACATAAATGAACGAAATTCTGCACTGGTAAATGAGGAGCTGTTGTCTGTTACGACTTTCTGTGGAAGACCATGAGTTGCAAACACCATGCGCAGTTTCTCAATAGTGCACGCAGATGTAATTGAGGACATCAAATGCACATCCATCCATTTGGAGTGGGCGTCCACGATGATTAGAAAAGAGTGTCCTAAAAATGGACCAGCAAAGTCCAGATGCAACTGACTCCATGGAGCAGACGGCCATTCCCAGGAGTGCAAGGGAGCCACTGGAGGTGAAGGACGGGACTCCTGGCAAATGGTACAAGACTTGACAGTGTTCTCGATCTCAGCATCCATTCCAGGCCACCATATGTATGCATGAGCCAACGATTTCATTTTGCTTGTACCAAGGTGGGTGTTGTGGAGCTCCTCTAATACTGGCTTACGACCTTGTGGGGGAATAACGACACGAGAGGACCACAGGACACAACCATCCAGAACACTTAACTCATGTTTTCTAGACGTGTATGGTTGGAATTCTTTACCAAGCTGTTGGGTTGGCCAACCAGAGAGCACAAATCGGTGGATACATGACAATGTGGGGTCTTTGGCGGTCCACTCCTTGATGTTCTGAGAACTAGTGGCTGTTGAATCCAGATGATCTAGAACACAGACAACGTCTGCAGGAATGCAGTCATGGGTAGTTGTAGAAGGGCTTGGAAGCCGACTGAGAGCATCAGCATTGCAGAGTTGCTTGCCAGACTTATAACGAATAGAGTACAAGTAAGTGGAGAGGATGATTGCCCAGCGAACAATCCTAGAAGATGCCATGTGTGGAAGTTTGTTCCTTTCACCAAAGAGGGTTTTCAACGGTTGATGATCCGACTCGATCACAAAATGCCTGCCAAGAAGGTAGCGGTGGAACTTCTTAACGGCGAACATGATGGCTAACGCTTCCTTCTCCAGTTGGGAGTAATGCTTCTCTGCTGATGTCAATGATCTGGAGATGTATGCTACAGGTCGTTCCTGGTTGTCCTCGAGCGTGTGAGACAAAACAGCACCGATACCATATATAATCGGAAGCATCACATGCCAACACGAGGGGTTTCTGTGGATCGTAGTGTACTAACACAGCATCAGACTGCAGCGCATCTTTTGCTAATTGAAATGCAGCCTGCTGTTCAGGTCCCCAATGCCATTTCTGATGCTTGGAAAGAAGAGAGTAGAGAGGAGCGAGCTTTGATGCTAAATTGGACAGAAACTTATTGTAATAATTGAGCATCCCCAAAAACGAGCGTAGTTGCGTAACATTCTTGGGGGGTGGTGCCTGCTTGATAGCTTCAACTTTGGCTTCAGTGGGGTGAATGCCATGCTCATCGATAATGTGGGCCAGGTACTCAATGCTACTTTGGAGGAAAAAACACTTTGAGCGATTCAGGCGCAAGCCTGCTTCCTCAAGACGACATAAGACTTCCCGTAAGGTCTGAAGATGCTCTTCACGAGTGGCACCTGTCACCAAAATGTCATCGATGTAAACGAAAACGTTTGGTAGCCCTTGCAATAATGTCTCAATATGTCGCTGGAAAATAGCGGGGGCCGAAGCAACCCCAAATGGCAACCGATTATATTCAAAAAGACCCTTGTGGGTGTTGATTGTAAGATATCGTTTTGAAGCTTCATCCAAAGGTAATTGCAAGTAAGCACTACTTAAGTCAAGCTTTGAGAAGTACTTGCCACCAGCTAGGCTACCAAACAGTTCATCTACAACTGGCAGAGGGTAAGTTTCAGTGGGGGCAACCTGGTTTATGGTTAGCTTGTAGTCTCCGCAGAGGCGGACTTTACCATTTGACTTCAGCACCGGAACTACCGGAGCAGCCCAGTCTGAATGCGAGACTGGAGAGATGATACCCTTTTCTTGTAGATCCTTTAGCTCATCTTCAACTTTAGAGCGAAGTGAAAATGGAACAGGCCTGGCTTTAAAGAATTTGGGAGATGCATTTTCATTTACAACAAGTTTCACAGGTGGGCCATTGTAACATCCCAATTCCTCATTGAAAAGATTTGCATGCTCAGCTAGAAGCTCTTCAAGTGCATTATCAGAAGTAGTGAGAGATCTGATTTCATTTGGGCCACCCAAATTGACCTCAAGTGGGGTGATCCAATCCCTACCTAGGAGATTGGGGCCCTGCCCAGACACCACATGTATACATAACAGCAACTGTTTGTCTCTGTGACTTACATGAACTTGAACTGTGCCCAGGACTTGAATCTCTTGGCCTGTGTAGGTTCTCAGTCGAGTATCAGTGGGTTGCAGTGACAGATCTGACTCCTGTCTGAGAGATTCTAGTGTTGACTCGTTTATCACTGACATCGCTGCGCCAGTGTCCAGTTCCATTTGTACAGGAACATTATTGAGCAGAAGGTCAACTGTGTAAGGTGCAGACTGCTGTTCCGTGAGAACATTTAGACCATACTCGGTGTCTGAAATCGCATCTTCATTGGTCACTTCCTGGACATAGTGACTTGCCTTGGTAGTTGGTTTCTTCTCTCGAACTGCTGTATTACCAGAAGCCTCTTGTCGAGCCTTGGTAAGACAAACCTTGGCAAGGTGACCTTTCTTCCGGCATTCAGTATCTTTATGCTTGCAGCGAGGAGCTAAATGTGGACCTCCACACCGATAAAAGGTAGGAGTAGGGAGTGTAGAAGGAGGTTGAGATGAGGGCGCCTGGGGCTTGCGAGACTGGGTGTGCCAAGTGGAACTGAATGCTGGTCTGGAGCAGCAGTCAACTTCTTGGCGTCCTGTTCAGCACTCTCAATGGACTGCAATAAGGTTAGTGCCTGTGTGTAAGTGAGTTCACTCTCAGCGAGAAGCTTGCGTTGTATACCCGGATGGTTAACACCACATACTAGCCGGTCCCGCAGCATTTCCTCTAGCCGTTCTGTCCCTCCAAAATTGCATGGCAGGGCTAATTCTCTTAAAGCAGCAATGTAATCGGCAATGGACTCCGACGGTTGCCGTGAACGGGTATTGAATTTAAACCGATGAACAATGACGGACTGTTTTTTCTTGTAATGAGTCTTAAGCAGTTTCACCAGTGAATCGTAAGTAACTCCCTCAGTGTCTAACTTCCCATCTGGAACAAGACTACGCAACAACTTGAAAGTTGAGTCTCCGCACACCGTCAGCAGAATTGATCGCTTCTTTTTTGCGTCTGAAATTTCATTGGCTGCCAGGTAAAAGCTCAGTTTTTCTTCGTAGACTTCCCAATCGTCGGCTTTGGGATTGAAAGGCTTAACTTTGCCATAGCTAGTCATTTTGCTATGTTTTATCCTCGTCGCCAGTAAGTGTAATAACTCGCAACTTGACAACTTTAGAATAATGATCAAATCGATTGAAAAACGAGAGCAAGAGTTACACAATAGAAAATGACAAACCGGAAAAAATTAAAACCACGTGGAAAGTTTATACATGCATGCTTGTTAATAGAGAATTAGTAGTTAAAAGTCAAAGTACACAATGGAAGTATCACAGTTGTTGACTCCACTCATGCAAGGCACGCCTCAGTATTATGGGTGCCGTGGTAATGGTTGTCATGTGCACGTCAACATGATGGAATTGCCTCATTAATTGGCAGTGTGCATACCTGGATATTTGCCATTTCTGAAAAGAAACAGGCTTTTATTTCCCTTCCACCCTCCTCCTGACAGCTAGTCTGTGTCTGTGATCATTGCTTGGGTGGGGTGAGACTAGAGGTCTCCATAGCATATCGCTTTCTCCTCAGTCACTTTGGTGCTTGCGGCCCTGGTATCCCAGGGCCACAAGCACCAAAGTGAAATATTAGGGGAGCTAGGGGAATCCATGCCACAGCCCAAAAGGGTGTGTGTGAGTGGCACAAGAATGGGATATGCTGTGGAGACCTATACACCCCACCCAAGCAGGTGCAAGCCTCCAGGCTCCTAACCCATGCAACTCTTAATCAAACCACAACATTAAATTTATAACAACTCTGCCCAAAACATATAAACAATGCAGGCTAATAACGCAAAACAAAACACAAAGCAAAACAAAAACCAACAACAAACTATAATAACAAATTAAAGTTCAAGGGACCAAAACTATGAATACTAACATAAACACATAGCGAGGACAAGTCAGTCTACGTCTCAGTCACACACCACCTACCATAGAAATATAAATGTCATGCACTCCTTGTGCTGAGCCAGCACTGTACAGTAACCAGCCAGACACTCCTGGGAGACTGGGCCCTAAAATACTAAAGGTAGGCTGTACTATCCCACTTTCCAAGCATCTTTAGGTTTATTATCGAATCTTCCAGTCACAGCGCCAATTGCCCATTGTACAATGAAGCATCCAGCAGACCTCAGTGTACTTAAGGAATGTCCCAAAAAAGTTCTGCATAATGAGGATAAAACTATTCAGACTGTTTATAACTCCCACACCTTGTATTCATTACTAAGAAAGGCTGGATTTTCTAATTAATGCACAGTGACAAAAAGGGGGTTTTCAGCCATATCTTTGGATAAAGCCAAAGTTTCAAAAAATGCTCTTGCAAATTAGATTAGGTTATAAACTGTACAAATTATAGCATCTAAAAACATTAATTGCATGGGAACAATGTTGGCATTTAGCTTGAACATACCCTAACAAAAACTACAAGGCTCACCTATACAAATTTAGCAATTTAGAGGTGGTTGGAGTCAATTAATTACTTTAGTATAATTTTTAAATATAAAAAATTCAGACATGATTAGCCTAATGTGTCTAGAAAAATTAACTTCAAAAATTGACGTACAAAGATCTATACTTGGGAAAACGTATTAATTTTGTCGGAAAATCCCTATATAGTTTCTTCGTTTTTGTCAGAAGTATGACTGTAATGTGGCAATCCATGTAAGTTGATCTGGTCTTACAGATTGAGTGTTGCACGGTGGGGAGATTTTATGTGACTTGTACCCTGATTCAATCATGGCAAGTTTTTATGTCACATGGAAAACATTGCCACAGTTATATGGTGCAATATTAATATGGGAACATTTTACTCTGACCTCACATAAAAGCTCCCCATATTATGCAGCTTTCTATACTCAAACATGTGGGGATGCTTTAGTTGAGAACTTTGACCTCTTCTACCAGCTGCAAGGCTGACTGTGAACAATTAGTACTCATTTATCTGAACCAGCATGAGCTCCAACAAGTAGCGTAAACTCTGGTCTAAACTTCTTGAAAAGCCACATCAGTCCATCGGCAATAGTATAACTAGCTTGCAGCAGACCTTAACCAGAAAGGTTCCTTTCCCTGGTCTATAAAGGCACCTCTGTGGTTTTAAATGTTCCTCACTACCTCCTCTATTTTTACTCTATCTAGAAAATGGCTCTACAACTGGTTGTCGATGGTTATGCCTCTGTAGAGCAGCAGTGCAGTAGTGCATATGCATGGTTACCTTTCAATGCCCAGATATTACTATGCAGATGCCTGTGCTTGCATGCATCTATAGTAAACATCAGTATACTACATACACAAGTAAGGAGCGTGGTGAGTGAAGCAAGCCACACTCCTTGTTATTATATTATTATTGGGCGAGCCGAAGCGAGCCCACCCTAGTGTGTTGAATGGCAATTTTGTTTGTTGTCGTTCGTTCTTCTAATTATTCGCATGTGCATTACCTATATATAAGAACAATTGAACTATACGGTATATGCCATGTGCCACGCCATGAATTAATTTTATGCAACGTTCATCGAATGTATATGTACGTTTATGTTCGAAGTGTTTTATAAAATGGATAGTCCTCATGAAAGAAGGCTCCAACGTCGAAGAAAACTCTACAGGGAGTATATGGAGCGAGAAACGCTTGAGGAAAGAGAAGCCAGGCGAGCGAGACGACGAGAGAGATATGGTCAGTTTTGCTTGATATTTGAATTCATGACTTGAGTAGATAGTCAAGTTGTACGTAAATTCTCCTAACTGGATATAACATTACCACACAGGGAGGGAAAGAAGATCAGGAGAGACAGCCTCTCAGAGAGAACGTAGGCTTGAGCGAGATAGGTTTCAGGCTGAGGAAAAAAGATCAATAGAGACAGCCTCTCAGAGAGAACGTAGGTTTGAGCGAGAGAGGTCTCATGCTGAAGACAGAAGATCAGGAGAGACAGCCTCTCAGACTGAACATAGGCTTGAGTGAGAGAGGTCTTGGGCTCGTGCAAGGAGGTCAGAGACTGATCTAACACCAGCATTATTTGGGCAACCAGGTGTGATCCAGAAGATGAGAAAGTTTCACAAGGCAATGTCAGAAATTACTCATCCCACCTGTGATACATGTTTTCCAAACCTGTGTGTATCAGCTCAGCCCAATGGTTCTGTTAAGTGTAGATGCTCTATGGACAAGAAGATTGACCGTTGCGTAATCTATATACCAACGGATATCTTTGACCATTACCGACTTTTGTAGCACTATAGTCTATAGTCGATATAGCCATAGCTATGTCGCTTCGGCTCGCCCACCAATGCGTGCATTCCCCTAGTTATTCATATTATTGCCACAGATAGGCACAAGAGGGTATCGGGGAGACACAGACACAAACATATCATACGTACGGTAGTACGTATGGTAGGAATGGGCCCACTGTCCCATAGACACAATACAAAATGTTTATGCTCATAAACTTTCAGAGAATGACAGTTAAGCCTTCAGACATGGATTAAAGCCTCCCTTGGATAGTTTTCTAACTGCATGCATCAACAAAACTCACAGAAACTTTCTAGAGCACTCTGGAGAGAGCCCTGGTGGGAAGCCAGAACTGTGCAATTTTGTTTTCTTCTTCCTTCCTAACTGACAAACTTGAACGCGACCTCCAGACAAACAAAAGGCATTCAGCCAGCTTTAACTGTACAGTGCAACTTGACTTCATCCGAACTACGTTCTTTTATACTCGTTTGGTGCCTAAAAGCTTATTTAACAAACAAAATCTACGCATTTTAAGGGTGGTCGGTCATGCCCACGCAAGGGAAATTTCCAACTTGCAAAAGACACAAAATATCAACTTTTCTGTCCAGATTTTTACACAAACAGGTAGCGCTAATGGATATCTAGCTATACTGAGCACATTAGAAAAAATCTTTTTTGAATAGCAGCTTTTTCACCGACTTCCAGTTTTCTGCCTATCGCATCTATTTCAACACAAACTAGAATGATTGAAGAACCAAAAAGGAGGTATACCTACTTATTTTTAGCAGCTAAACACTTCTACGTATCGTTTTTCGCCATTTCTTGGCTGCTTCCACTGTCTTTGTTCGATTTTTTTCGACACACCCACTGATCTAACCAACCAGGGACAAATAAATAGAAAAAGAATACGTACTTCTAAAGAGCTGACGTCAGACAGTTTGTGTTCTAAATTTGGCACTCTTGCAGTGATCCCAAAGAGATTTTAGAAAAAGCGGTACATCAAAGAAGCTGCCCCTTTGAAGTGGATTGTCTGCCAATGCGGTTTATTTAGTATTGAGAGCGAGTAGATAATATATTTGTACTCGTGGCAGAGCAGAGTGAAATTTGTGATCGTGGTAGCTGCTACAAGACGGGTGAAATATGGTTGGTGACAAGCAGAGAAAGGGTTTGTCATTGGTTTCTCAAGATCCAAGCCTCTGTCTTAGCTTCAGTCATGCTGGTGATGCCTCCATACTGCTGTGAAACTCTGGGACTAGCTCAAGTTCTGTTCTGAAAGGAAGGTAATCCAATATAGTACTGCAAATTATCATGTACCATGATGAGTGAACTGATTTGCTAGTGTAGTGTACGGTCTATAGCTCAATGTGTCTTTACTATTCCATGAAATGTGCTTCTGCATGCATCTACTCTGTGTGTGTGCTAAGTATGAATGAGATTTTTTTTAGAAAACAACATTATGGATAGGTATATACACTTGTGTACAACAAAAACGACAAAAATTACCAGGCTATAGCTGTTTAGTACTCTTGACTTGTGCATGTTTGTCTCACTTCTTGTATCATTCTTCTTCTTTCAGTATGGCATCTGTACACCTTGAAGTAGCAGAGCACTTTTCATATGGACCAGAGATTTTACAGATACGCTCAATCTTGTAAGCAAAATAAAATACTGTTTGTTTTTTTGTTGATCACAAGTCTGTTAGGTTTTTTTTCTTTTCTTTTTTTTACAGATTTTATAGTAGGAGTGAAAACATCGTAGCTTGTTAGATTGTGGTACACCACAATCTATATTGGCAGAAATTCACCCTTGTTTGGAGTTTTTGGACCGTACTTTGTCTCCTCAACAGTGCAGTTCCTCGTCATTGAGTTTCAAGTTGGATTTAGCATCCATTTGTTCTGTCTTAGGAAACCAGCTCATATACTATACTATCCGGCTCTGTTGCTGTATCAGAGTCGTCTTGATGGTCCACCTGAAAGCCAGCCAGTTCATAGACACATTATTTTCTGGCATTGAATCCAGATGTAATATTTACACTAGCTCTATACTTCTGGAATACAAACCATTCAATTTTGATACTTACCCAATTACTGGTTATTGATGTGTAGTACTGTTAAACTTTTCCTGTTACTTCCAGGCATCTTGAATACTTACCACCTGGTGTCAGCCTCTTTTGAAGACCTCTTTCCCTTTGACCATTAGATGCCAGAAATAACAGCTTACCAGGTTGGAAAAAACTGACGCCAAAATTTTATTCAAGCCAAGCTATCACTGTAGCACTTGACAGACGCGCTGTAAAAGTCTAGATTTTCCATAATCTAAGAATAAGCCGGTGAGGACTCTGCTTTTCAAGCAGTAAAAGTTAGTCCAGGAAGTTTTGTGGCTATAAAAGTAGTCATGTGCCGAAATTCAGAGACTTGCCTTGTTTCATTGCTTTTTACCGCACTACCCATTCCTACACTTCTCATTTTTATAAAATTTTTACTAAATTAAGATACTAAGAATCGACCAGTTAGCTAAGTGTTCAGATACTGCAACTGCCGAGAGCAAGTTCTACTATAGCTATAGCTACAGGCAACCAGTAAGAAATCTCACTATCATGGGTGTCAACAAAAAAAATAGTCCTATTTTCTTTTACTTCATATACAACCGACACCAGATCATCATGAAATACCTGGCCAGATGATGGTCCAGGGGAAGCAATAGGAATTTCCTTGTTGGTGATCTTGATGGGTGACCAAACCAATCCACCATCCGCCAGATGCCAGTTGAATCATTGTCGATCATCAGTGAATGTAATAAAAATTAAACATCAGATACCTTGGTCCTAGAAAGATCAATTTGTCTAAGTGACCTTTGACAACATCTCTAGGTTCACTCTAGTAACCAAATTCTACAGGCTGGGGTAGTCTGGGGATGAAGAAGCGAACTTGAATCATGCGTCTTAGACTCTAGGCCTGGACCCAGCTTGGGATTGAACTGTGACAATGTCTTGGAAGTAGAAGAGATTTCCTTAGCAGTGCAATTCTAAGGAACTCTCTTCTACTTCCGAGATAAGTATCCATGTTCCTTGCGCAAGGAACATGGATATAATGACTTTGAGTGTCAGAATTAGTAGCCCGGCTTGGAGGTAGGACTTGGAGCGGAACACAGTGGAGCAGAATGAGATGGCAAACAAGGGCCATGACTGGCAGTCAGCGGACCACACTTAGAATGTTCACAAAGAGGTACTTGACGCTTTCTTCCTCTCCTAGAACACTTCCTCCTACTTTTCTTGCATGGGTGAAGCCTCACCAGCCACCACACTAGTCATAGTCACACCGGCCTTTTGAAAGAGCGGCAGGGCAGTGGGCCAGACTAACTCAAAAAGATATTCCAGAGTTGGACCTCCTATAATATATATGTCTGGGATCCACAAGCAAATTAAGTACCTCATTAACAAGGTTGATGGAGTCAATCCCTGGTAGAGCTGGCAGGACAAAAGTCAAATAGACAGGTTGGTTGGTTGTTAGAAATGTGACCCATGCAGCTATATATATATAGATATTGTAGCAACTAAAACTTGATATGGTGGAATAGATCTTGCGGTGGAGACTGTGGGGCAGAACTACCTGTGAAGTCTACCAAGTTGGCACTTAGTACACCTGTTTTTAACTCATATGGAAACATTGCACTATGATTTGGAAGATAATTACAATCGGCAAAATATGATGTCACGTTGATGACGTTGACCCAATACAATTTACGGGTACTTGCTAATTTTTCTTACACCTATTAGTCTACTGGAGTGTTTCTCAGAGACTATGGGCGCTTTTGACTGAGCTACATGTATCTTTCACTCACATTGTATCCTTTGCAACTAAGCCATAAGAACTATGAGTCACTGTGCTAACCTCCAAAGGCTGGAGAGACTTGATTACAAAGAACTTACTGAAATTAAACCGCTCAGAGCAAAAAAGGCGAAGCCTGAAGACCATGATGCCCATGAGACACACATATAGCCGGCTGAGGCTTGATATAATAATATAATAATAAATAATATTGAACTTTACAGCCAACAATTAGTGGTATGTATGATCTGACTAAAAACAATAGAAATGGTTGGGTGGGCGTGGCTGACAGCCAGACATCAAAATTGATGCTGCTGGAGAAGATAAGAAAGTAAAAGAACTAGAAAGTTACATGAGTATTGAAACCAGAGGGAACACAACGGTTATAAGGGCATAAGTAGTGAAAAGTACATGGGTTACTTGACTCAAAACTGCGACGAAAGTTAGTCCAAAAATAAGTGAGCAGATTGTGCTTGATGGTTTCAAGGGATTGTAAAATATCAATAGGTGGTAGTGAATTCCAAAGCCGGGCAATGCGATTAAAATAAAAGTGCCGAGTTGTTGATAGTCTGGACTGCTTGTGGAGCAGTTTGAATGATGATGAGGATCTTGTGTTTCTTTGGGCAAAGGTAATATAGTGATTGATGTCGAAGTTATCTGGAGGGAACTTAATGCATTTGACAAGGAACATAATGTCTTGTAGCTCGAGCCAGTACATTAAAGGCAGCATGTTCAGGCTCACAAGGCGCTGCTTATAGTTGGTGTTAGAGGGGTAGCCTAGGTGGCCTTACGTTGAATGCGTTCGAGTCTAGAGATATCTTGTATAAGATACAGACGCCAGAGTTGAGAACAGAAGGAGAGATGTGACCTTACTAAAGTGAGGTACAAAAGTTTCTTGGTATGGATAGAAGCTGACAAATTTATGGTGCGCCTGATTAAGTTAAGTGAACGAAAAGCTTTGGAACAGACTAAGTTGTAGTGTTCTGTCCAGGTCAGGTTGGTAGATAGTATAAGACCCAAATCACGTTGGGTGGTAACTGATGCAATAGGGCAATCAGAAATATAATACTTGTAATCTTCAAGGTTAGCTGCATGAGTGCTGTTGAGAGCAATTTGGAGATGGGCACATTTGGTGTTATTCAGGTGGAGGTTCCAAGTGCAGCACCAGAAGGAGATATCATCAAGGCCTGACTGTATACATATTTGGCATTGTCTGGAGTCAATACGCTTCAAGATCTTAGTATCATCGGCAAAGAGGAATGTGTTGACATTAACTGAAATGGAGGAGGGTAGGTCGTTGATGTAAATAAGGAAGAGTAAAGGTCCCAAGACGCTACCCTGAGGAACACCCGACATGACCGGCATAGAAGAGGAGTTACAGTTGTTGACTGAGGTGAAGTGTTGGCGATTGGAGAGGTATGACTTAAACCATAACCATAAAGGGCCAGTAATGCCAATTCTCCACAGCTTAAAAAGCAACTCTTTGTGCGGAACAGAATCAAAAGCTTTCCTAAAGTCTAGGTAGATAATGTCAGATGGTAACTTCTGATTTGTGCTCTCAATGACGTTGGACATGAAGGTAAGCATTTGTGTTAGACACGATCTGTTGCTTAGGAAACCAAATTGGTTTGCGTTGAGTTTGGGCCGGAGAAAGTCAATGATTTTGTCATAAACAACGGATTCCAGGGCTTAGGAAACTATAGGAAGTAGGGAAATAGGTCTATAGTTAGTCAATAGATGTAAATCACCTTTCTTTGGTATGGGGCAAATTTTGTGATGTTTCCACTCAAGTGGAAAGATGCACTGTTGGAGAGGAGACTGAGATTGAAAATGTGTGTCACAGGCTCAGTAAGAATGGTTGCGCAGTGTTTTAAGATCTTGGGGTGGATGCCATTGTTCCCAGGTGATTTGGTGGGATCAAGAGAAGCAAGAGTTGAATCGTAAATATCTAATTCACTGAAACTGATGTGGTGCAATTGTGAGGAAGGAGTTGGAAGGAGACTGGTATCGACAGGTAAGTAAAAATTGCTTTGAGATGCAAAGGTTGAGTTAAAGTAGTTGTTAAAGGTTTCAGCAACTAAGTGAGGATCGCTTATCATGCTGTTGTTGTGTTTGGCATAGTAGCAGAGTTACTTAGCTGTCGAAGTTTAGAGTATAGTTTTTTGGGGTTGGATGCAAAAGTGGATGTTAAATTGTTGTCGTAGTTGGCCTTTGCAGATTCAATGAGGGTTTGGTTTACGCACTGTAAGTTAGCTAGTTTGGCTTGTTTAGAGGGGGATGGCTTTTTCGTGAGAGACCTAATTAAAGTCTTGATCTTCTTCAGGTTGTGTTGGATTTCAGGTGTAAACCATCTAGGGTGAAGGGCTTTGGGTATGGTGAAAGTAGGTACGTGAGCTTGGATATAGCTGACATGATCCAAGACCTGAGATCCGCCCATGCCAAATCTGCATCATTGCAGGAAGAGGGGTCAAAGGTGAAGTCGGCAAGCACGTTTTCTACTTCCAGATAGTTGGCTCTGTTGAAGTTGTAAAATGAAGTAAAATATATATCTTACTTGTTAATTGGGTAGCAATATCTATCCATGATACCTCTGGTCAGCAGTTATAGTAGGCTCTTGTTTACTAGACTTATTCCAATTAAGCCAGCTGCTTGAGTCAAAATTAGCACCCGACAAATACTGTTCAAAGCATCTATATTTGGTATCAAATGAAAGCTAAACTTCCTAAGATATCATAGAAATGCGTAATGGTGGGGTATTCCCTTGCGCTTTGATAAAATACTATTTTTAGGTAATGCACCATATTGGGCTTGTACTATTAATATATGCGGAAGGGTCTGACCTCATAGCCTAATATGCAAATTAGCACTGTACAATTGTATGACAATGTAAAAGTTTGCAGGTCTATTTTGTTCAAAATTAGAGATAGATTTGCATATAGCTCAATACAAAACAACTTGTACTTTCTGTAGTAAAACATGAGTGGCAGCTGTATAGCAAATCTGACACAATGTTTCCGTATGTAGTGAGTTAACCTGAAAAGAACTGTGTAACTGCAGTCAACAATTATTTTGAGACTACACGTGGTGCTGTTAATCCAACAAAATACCAGCCCATTATGCTGGGATGGTCACAAAATTCAGCCTATTAGCTAAAATTAATAAATATATCCTAGCTCCAGACTCATATGCAGTGTAGGTAAGGCTGCCTACAATTTGTAGTTTGCATGTATTATAATATCTCTTCAGGAATTTATTATATTCACCAAAACCTTATTATAATTTATGCATTGATTGTTTGACCAATGATAGAAAATATTTTTAAGTATGCCCGAATGTGAGGGGTGGGACAGGAGGATGTGCTCTTTGTGAGACCTTAATGCAAACATGCAGAGCTGGATATTTATTTTCACAATGATATATTTTGTCAGAATATTGTATTATCTTCAAGATATTGAATCTGCTTGAAAACTTGGTCTCACAAACATTATCAGAGAAAAATATGCCTATTTCTAAATATTGCACACCAAATCATAAATGCATATTGATTATTTCTCATTAATTAATGATGGGTACCCTAATTTCCAAGCAGATCTAATATTTTATGCTTAATAAGATGTACTAGATAAGAAAAATGAACATTCATCCAGCTCTGTATTCACAAAAGTATATGTATTTTTGTCTCTGTATCCACGCCCACAAGTATTAGCTAATTTTTTCAATTTATATCCAATACAATAAAAATACGATGGTTATCAAGTTTATTCTTCTATTCACCAAGTATAGTTAAACACAAATGGGTAAGCCTTTAATTATGTCCTAAAATTTGAGGCATCCTTAATTCACCTCTGATGACTTTGGTAAATTGATGCTCACACAAGAGTATGATCACTGAGTCATGCTCGGAATTATGCCAGCATAATCTATCCAGGATCAGTCTCCATGTGGATGCAATATCACTGAATAGGACAGTACCACCATCAGAATAATATACATGTATACACCTTCAAACATGCATGCTTTGACTGTAGCTACCAACAAGAATATATAATTATGTAAAATTAATTATAGCTATAAAGTCAAAAAATTAAACACACCTTGCTATTGTCCACCTATTTGAATTAAACTGCAGAACACACTCAGACATTACTATCCATTTAATAAATATAACATGCAAGGCTGCATGTATTTATTTATACTCTCTCTCTCCTCTACACTCTGGATCTCCCAGGGAAGAAATGCTGACTGGGCACATTGAGTCCAGTTTCACAGTGTACCACTGGATGGTGAGAGTGGGGTCAGAGGTCACCCAGTCCTGAAGGCACTCCTCCAGCTCTGTGGCGGTGGTTGTCTCTGTGCCAATGATAGTGCTCCTGTAGGTGGTCTCCTCATGGGAGCCAAGGCAACTGAACACTCCATTGAAGAGATTCTCTTTGGGCAGCTCATAATGGCACCTTGAAGAGATGGCTTGTTGCAGCTCACCAAAGATGTAAGAGCGTACCTCATTGGCCTTGTTGAACTGTAGGTGCAAAGAGTAGTCGCGTATAGTAGTACATGTCATATTCTCTGCTCAAATGCCTGCAAATTCAACAGTAGCTAAATGGTACGAGAATTTGATACAATCATTGTTAATTTGAAAGACTTAATCAGGATTTTGAATCCTGGCTATCTCTCAAGACTTGTTCATTTGATTTCCTAATTATTGTACTACCAATACCTGCTATTACACAATAAGCTTAAGCCATTGCTATAATATTACAAGTAGTAAAAATTTTATAAAAATGAGAAGTGTAGGAATGGGCAGTGCGGTAAAAAGGAATGAAACAAGGCAAGTCTCTGAATTTCGGCACATGACTACTTCATTTTCATGAGTCAATTGCAAGTTTGAATTCTATCATTATAGATGTCCTGGTCATTTGGCTCATGAGTCAATGCAAGCAATCACTAATTTGAATGAAGTAACAAGCATTTAGAATGTAAATACACAAAGAGTAGGGTACAAAAAATGAAGTAGTCATGTGCCGAAATTCAGAGACTTGCCTTGTTTCATTCCTTTTTACCGCACTGCCCATTCCTACACTTCTCATTTTTATAAAATTTTTACTACTTGTTCATTCACTTTTTTAAACACCAAGGTGATCAATTGCATGCAGACAATCACACAGCAGAGACTAGTCAGTCTCTATACAAAAGCAGAAGTGTACATTTGATGCGCATGCGCATTATATGCATGCAAACCACGTGGTCTATTGACGACCTTTACCTACATCAAAATGGCTAGTACAGTATTTTATATCGAGAGTTTCAAAGCTGCCTAGATTTTGTTTGCTGCCTTTTCGCCAGCAAACGAGTCAAAAAGGACGTAATCTGCATGAAATGAAGTTTCACTATATAGTCAAAGTTGGCTAGATGTCTTTTGTTTGTCTGGAAATCGCGTTCAAGTAAGTCAGTTAGGAAGGAAGGAGAACAAAATTGCACTCTTGTGGCTTCTCGCCAGCGCTCTCTCCAGAGTGCTCTAGAGACTTTCTGACAGTTTTCTTCGTTAATACGGTAAGAAAACTGTATGGGGGAGGCTATGAAATGCATTTGAAGGCTTATCTTCCTTTTCTTGAAAGTTTATAAGCATCAACATTTTGTATTGTGTCAATGGGACAGTCGGCCCATTCCTACTATACGTACTACCGTACGTATGATAAAGGAAATTTATTACAGTATAGAGGGAACTATTATTATAATTAGCATGTAAGTAGGAACAGTAGAACAGTAGAACAGTGTGGTAGACTGTGAACTATGGACATTAGTTATTAGTACTTATTGTAATTAGTGACATCATTTCCCGAGTGTAAATTTTATTCCTTTGTGCATTCGTCATTCTCTGTTCAAAATACAATTGAAATAAAGACAAGGGCTTTGTCGGGCTGTTACATTGGCGACGAGTTTAGACTAGCATGGCAACTCACGGTGCTATTACGAAGTTCAACCCTACGAGAGACGATTGGAGCACTTGGATTGAACAGTTGAAATTCTACTTTGCCGCAAACAAAGTCACTGAGGGTGACACGAAGCGCTCCATTCTACTCGCTAACATTTCTCCAACTACTTTCAAATTAACAAAGAGCCTGCTGAGATCGGATTTCTCTGGAATCGTAGAGATGCTCCAGGAGCATTACGAGCCGGCCCCTTCACCAATCGTACAGAGATTCAAGTTCAATACGCGAGTTCACCAGAAGGGTGAATCGGTAGCCGATTACCTGGCAGCTTTGAGAGATATTGCACAGAACTGTAACTACGGTGCTACTTTGAATGACATGCTGAGAGATCGTCTAGTTTGTGGAGTAAACCACACAGCAATTCAACGAAGGCTACTTGGCGAGAAAGATCTCTCCTATGCAGGCCCGTAGGGAGGGGGGGTGCAAGGGGGTGCATGTGCACCCCCCTTTTGAAGCAAAAAAAAAAGAACTAAGATTTAGGTACAATCTTAAAACATTAAGTTATATAGTTTAAAATCATGAAAGATGCTCCAGAATGCACCAGAATTCACCTAAATTAGCCTAAATTTCCATTCTGGGGGAGCATGCCCCCAGACCCCCCTAGATTTTCTACTTTTCTATGTGACACTTTTAGCAGTCAATATGCACCCCCCTCTCAAGAATCCTGGCTACGGGCCTGCTACGACAATGCTTACAGCATGGCCCTCTCCATTGAAGCTGCAGAGAGAGATCAACAGAACTTGAGAGAACCTAAGCAAGATTTACTTCCAGTTAACAACCAGACAGCCAAGAAGGTTGAGCAACCAAAACCGAAAGCACAGAACACTGGGACTCGTGAGATCAAATGCTACAGATGCGGTGGTCCACATTTGGCCACAGTTTGCAAGCACATCAATACTGTATGTTGCACTTGCAGTAAACGGGGACATTTAGCCAGAGTTTGCCTTTCTGCTCCACTAAGACGACACATCATGTAAGTGCATCAGCTGAGCAAGAAGCTATTCGTACGCTGGAGGACAATCCTGAATATGAAGCAGTCATGGATTACGTGACAATCGACTCAATTGCTGATGACATTGGCCCCCCTATTCTTCTCGATTTCACATTGAATGAAATACCAACTCAATTCGAGCTGGATACAGGTGCAGCTGTGTCTGTCATCAACAAACCCACATACCAGAAGTTGCTTGGAAGCAGTCAGCTAATTCCCTGGACAGCTGCAAAGGTCAAGCTAAGAGCTTACTCTGGGGAAACGATCCCTGTAATGGGAATGACCTCTGTGGTGGCAAGGTACAAAGATAGAATACAAACCATTGATGTACACATGGTAGCAGGGGATGGGCCAAACCTACTAGGCAGAGATCTTTACAACTATTTGAGATTACATTGCCCACACCAAAGGTACACAGCATTCAGCCTAGTAGTACAGAGTTGCAGCAGACTGTAGAAAAACATGCTGACCTTTTCACTGGAAAGTTGGGAAAGTTTAATGGTCCCCCAGTTACCCTACACACAGATGAGCAAGTGCATCCCAAGTTTTTCAAAGCCCGTACAGTTCCTTTTGCCCTCAAGGAAAAAGTTGAAAGAGAACTTGAACGATTACAATCCTTAGACATTATTGTGCCTGTGAAATACTCGAGATGGGCAGCCCCAATTGTAGCCATTCTCAAGAAGGATGGTACAGTACGTATATGCAGGGATTATAAGATAACAGCTAACAAAGCCTTGTTACCTGATACTTACCCTCTCCCAGTCGTGGATGAGCTTTTTGCAGCACTGGCAGGAAGCAAGCTTTTCTCAAAGTTGGACATGTCCAATGNCCATGTATATTTGTATGCACTTCACAATTAAGTCTGTATTCTTGACCAAGTCTAGCAGAGCCAGCAGTTGTTGAAATTTTTATTGCATCTGATGGAACTACATACAGGATGGAAATTACATACATGAGGACAAGCTGCTATACTAAATACTTTATGCACCTTACTTGTTAAAGTCACTAGAGCAGTAATACTTTTATTCACAGTCAGATAGCTCCTATAAGTGACTCTGCAAGTGTACACTGAATTGTGGATGCTGTCATTGACAGGGTTGAATGTTAAATTAAGCTGGTTTGTAGATGTTTCTCTAGATACTACAACTCCTTCGTTGTCCAACCACTCAATTAGATCCAAGTATACATCACTGGTGCATGTTAGTGTGGCTGACATCCCAACAATGAATGGATCATTAGCACCACTAATCATAATGTCTAAAAAAATACAATAAAAGTAATAATAATTATTATACAGTAATAATAATAATTATATAATTATATACCTGCTAGAAGTATGTTTCTTTCTTCACTTCCTCTAGTATTGTAGACACTGCAGGTAAAAACATCTTGAAAATTAGCACTATCATTACTAGACAGAGTGTTTTCATATGTGGCTGTATTGGTATCCACAACCCTCTGACTCTGATGTATAGTTCCACCAATGTCTACTAGTTCACCATTCTTTCTCCAAGAGACAGTGGTAGCAGGACCACCAGTAGAGGTACAGGTCAGAGTGAGGCTGGATCGATCATAGACTAGGCTAGTGATGGAGGGAGAGCCAGAGGTCATAGGATACACTCCAACGTAGAGTTGTTGGTTATTTCTAGTTGCATCAGGTACCTCACAGCAGAACACTCCAATTGTTTGAGCATTGTTCCTGTGCTGAAGACGAACATAACTGGGACCTCTGTCTCTGTAGAAGGCATCACCAGATATAATATTTCTGACACGGCTACTATTAGGATGGAACCATCCTCCAATAGCACTGCCTCCTTGATTAACATTACAACAGTCAATCTTGTTGGTGAGACAAAACAGAGCGGTACTGTCTTCACCAATCTCATCCAATGTCACAATGCTGTTGTTGCCATAGAGTACACCATTGAGGAGAAAAGCAACACCTGCACAATTATTGTAAACACCCATTTTAAAATCAATACAATAATATTATTATTGTAAACACCCATTTTGAAGTCACGTCAATACAAGGTGCATTTTATAGTTAAAAAAATAGCCCACTCAATGGATTTGAAGTCTCCACGGTAATCATGGCATAAGGTCCAGTGCCACTCTCACTGACTGCTGCTACTTCAAATGCATAGGTGGTACGAGGAATCAGTCCATAAGCAGTGAATGTCTTGTTAGTAGTTCCAGTCACATTAGCCATCATTCCTCCATATCTCACTGAGTAGCTTGTTATCACACTATTCTGTTCAACGCACTCAACTTCACTCCACTGGACGGTGATGGAAAATTGAGTGACAGTGGTTATTTGGAGATCCTGAGGAGGTCCACTTGGAGCTACATGTATATAATATTGTTAACAAACTGGCAATAATAGTGTACAATAAAGTTGGTAGCTCAAGCATACCAGTTGGAAACGTTTTTGAATTAGTCATTATTGGTGGACTATTTCCAGGTTGAGCACCATTTAAGGCAACAAGAGTGATGGCATAGTTACTGAACTCCTGAAGACCTCCCACTGTAAAGTTTCTACCGGTTCCGCTGATCGTTTCTGTACCATTCTCAGCGTGAGTAATGCCAGGACAGGCTCCAAGGTATATGTATGTTATCAGGTAGTTGTCTACAACATCTCCCTGTGGTTGGCTCCAAGTGATAGTGATCGATGTGGAGTCTGAGGTGGCAGTCTCAATAGTAGGAGGGGAGGGAGGGGGAACTATAGTAATGTATGGATTTGCCACAGGAAATGCAAACATTACCTTAGGCCTTATAGCGTTAGAAATTTTTGCAGGTACTTAAGTAAGCATTGATAAATAATTATTGTGCTTCTCATAATATTATTTTCAATTATTCTATTCTTTATATACCAAAAATTGTGCCAATTATGCTCAGCAGGTCACCTATTAATCTCAAAAATTTCTTACTGAAACATAAAATCTAAAGACGTATGACAATTTTACTTGCTGTACAGTAGCATAAGTGATGCAGTTGGTAACGGTTACATTCAGTGATGCGCAGTCCTCCGTGTTTAAGAAAAAGAATTCACAGCAATGAAAACACCCTTTCTACAGTAATAGTGATGATCATTAGTTTCATTACCCAATCTGAGAGGAATTTCTACCTATTATTCCCACATCAATAATTTTCAAACACCTATTATTCTATAATTATGCTAGCATAATAATTTATCAATGCCTATAGTATACTGTTTCATATTTTTTGTGGATTGCTCCCTAAAAAGTGGCAAAAATGTAAAATTAGTTCACCTAAAAATTTACGTTTTAGGAACAAACAGTGATTAAGTTGGTATACAGCAACTTATATACAAGCCATGGACTTCACCAGACCATGTGTAGTAATGTAAACCACTTCATGCTATAGTCCTGGCTCCTCCTTTACTACTATTCTAACATCAATAACACTTTGGCTGCATCTTCAGCAAAAACAGCAAAATTTAATACCATGCAGTAAAGTACTCGAAAAACTGTACCCGCAAACTGAATTGTAACTTTAACGTACACTATAATAATCATATGCATACCAACAGTGAGGTTATAGGTTCCAGATCTTGTATCACTATCTGTGAGATATTGAGATGACGAACTAACAGTAACTGTACAGGTGTAGCCTCCAGAGTCAGTTGTTACTAGTGAGTTGAAGATGGCTGTACTGGTGTACATCAGTGTAGTACTACTAACCCTTGTAGCAACAGAGGTGGCAGTGAATGATGCTCCACCAGGCCCACTCCACTCTGTGTTCACTGCTATAATATTAGTGTCCACTGTTGAATTGAGTGTAACAGTACAAGTCAGAGTGAGAGAGGATCCAGTGAAGATGGTTCCATTAGTAAGAGTTACAGTGACAGAAGTTGGAGATGGAACTACAATTCAAATGCATGTGTTATGATTGTAAGCAGATATAAAATAAAATATTATTGTATGAATAGCTTGCCTTTAAGAATTAAATTGTAATTGCTACTCTGATTCATGATGGATCGAACAAAATTGTCAGAACTAATGTTAATGCTGCATCTGTACTGTCCAGCATTAGAGAGAGTGAGAGATGAGTAGGAGAGAGTTGTTTGCGTTTCATCAGAAATCACAGTGTTGTCCTTATACCACTGGACTAAGTATGTTATAGTGGGGTTGAGTTGGTCATCTCCATTAACACTAACCGTACAGGTCAGTGTGTATTGATCACCAACAGCAGGACTGACCAAAGAGGGGGTGATGGAGACACTGACTGTTGAAATAAAAAAACAAAAACATATCAGCTTCACCTAGAGAAGACACATTTGCATAACAATTGTATGCCGTATAGGACAAAAACTTGGTGGATATTAAAAAAATTATATTGATGGATTAATTGGTGGTTTTGCTAAGGACTGCCAATATTAAATCTACAAAACAGTCATTTGCACAGTACTTACAGAATACTTGTATCAACCAATCATGAACTTTTTGACAATCTGCCAAATCTTATTCCCGCTAATATTTTGTGCTATACAGTATAAGATTCTGTACTTACTATCGGGTGTAGGTATTTCAACAATAATAGTAGCAGTTGGACTTGTAATCAATACATCATCAATAATAATGGCATCCACTTCAAAGGTGTAACTTATTCCAAGAAGAAAGAAGCCATTGAGAGTGAACATTCTGGTGTTAGTATCTTGAGTTTCTGTCTCTCTTTCACTACTAGAAGTGAGCCCGTATCTTACTCGGTAGAAATCAATATCAATATTTTGATCCAGACAGCTAATGGGCTTCCATTGGATAGTGATGTTGTACATGGTGGCTGATAACAAAGAGAGAGACTGGGGTTGACCAGATGGAGCTAAAATCGTATGCATACATGGCATAATTATGTCATAATAAGTATAATTGTTTGTACTGACAATATTGGGATAAGTTTTCTTTTCCTATTTGTTCCCTTATAAAAATCAATGGATGTCACCAAACTTCATCCTTAATTATTAGCAAGTAATTATTGTGATAATTATAGCAACACTAAAAATTACCTGCACTTTTTGTATTTACTCTCACACTACCACTGTCACTCCTTCCTGCTCCATTCACAGCTGTGACTGTGATCAAGTAGTAACTGAACTCCTCTAATCTTGTCACGGTGTGTTCTCTTCTACTGCCATCGATAGTGGCATTAGTCAGGTCTACGGTGTCAGGACATGGTCCCTGATAGGAGTATGTTACCAGGTAGTTGTCTACAACATCTCCCTGCGTTTGGCTCCAAGTGATAGTGATAGATGCGGAGTCTGAGGTGGCAGTCTCAATAGTAGGAGGGGAGGGAGGGGGAACTAGAGGGATCAACAAAATTAATACCTAATTATAACAGCCCCAGATTATAACATGTGTATGGTTATGCAATAACTATACAATCATCGTTAGATGAAACTATCCATTTTACTGTAGCCTGAACCATGTTTATTGTTACAGTTAACAGTGGTGAACATGTTTACTTGCGATATAGGCTTGTATCTACAGGCCTTCTCCCACACATACACAGAAAAGAGGAATAATAATGACTCATGCACAAGTAATACTGATAGGCCAACAAATTAATGCATAGGCCGGCACAAAAATTCACAGCAAATATTCTGAATCAATCATACAAGAATCAAGCTGATTTGTAGCAAATTATTGCGCAGATTATAATTATACCACCGTATTGTGGGTATTATTCGGGGAGGTAAAATTTTCGAGATCTTTGAAATTTTCACTTATTTGTGGAAAAAATTTCGCGGTCACATATGGTGTATATGAGTTAACCACACCCCAGCCTTTATTCGTGGGTGAATATTAATTTTCATAGTTTGTCAATCAACCACAAAAAACACAAACCCCATGCACCCCTCCCCTCCTAAAAAATACCTGCTATACAGTATTATCAGGAATAATATCAAATGTATCACACACACACACACACACACACACACACACACACACACACACACACACACACACACACACACACACACACACACACACA
>CAXIPT010000082.1:29791-62359 GCA_964030475.1 Tethya wilhelma
AGAGGCATCGCTAAATCTGTGTAGTTGCAGAGAGACCGGGGCAAAACCTGCAGGTGAGTAGCAGCGAGGGATATTCAATTCTGCAAGAGCAGGCAACTCTGTCCTCCATTGTGACCATACCTCCAGAATATGGTCGGGCGCCAGTTCGTCCCATCCGAGCTTGAGCTCCCAGAGGCGTTGAAGAACGATCTTCATTTTTACAGTGACTGGTGAAAAGAAACCAAGTGCATCGAAAACTTTGGCAAAAGGTAAGTCTCACAGGAGAGACAACACGTTTCTTCACAGACTTCACCGCTGATTCCCATAGGCCTCCAAAATGCGGGGATTTCTCGGGGATGTATTTCCACTGGATGGCTTGAGAACTGCAAAACTCAGAAATTGCACCTTGGGCGATGCAGTCTGACAGTAAATCTTGAAGAGATTTCAATTCACTCTTGGCTCCTACAAAATTCGAGCCATGATCGCTCCAGATCAAGGATGGGCAACCACGTCTGGCAATAAAGCGACGGAGAGCTGCGAGGAATGCCTCGGTCGTCAAGTCAGATACTAACTCGAGGTGCACAGCCTTCACGGCGAGGCAAACAAATAGGCAAATATAGGTCTTGATGACAGTGGGCTTTCTTACATGACCATACTTGATTTGAAAGGGCCCAGCATAGTCCACACCAGTTCTCTCAAATGGAGTCGATGGAGAAACACGTTCAGCAGGTAGCTGACCAAGGAGTTGATCTTGTGGCTTAAGTGAGTGACGTTTACAGACAACACATTGTCTTGTAACAGATCTAATGATTCTCCGAGCACCAATGATGTGGAATTTCTCATTCAAAGAAGACAGCAGTAGAGTTGGGCCAGCATGCATTTGACGTAAGTGTTCAGACCGAACGATGAGTTTGGTGATGGGATGCTTACCATCAATGATGATTGGATGCGATTGCGAGTAAGAGAGAGTTGAATTGTTCATTCTTCCACCTACTCGTATAACTGAACTCTTCTCGTCCCAGATAGGCCGGAATGGAACAAGTTTGCTGTTCTTGGGGAGAGGTTCACCATGCCTCGTGGTATCGACCTCTTCAGGGAAGCACTCTCTTTGGATGACAGTCATCCAGTAATCTGCTGCTTTGCTCATTTCAGAAACACCGAGATGAGGGGAGAGTGTTCTGCTTGGAGCAGAAGAATGAAGATTATCGACGAAACGAATAACCCAGGCAACAATTCTCTTGATCCGCAAGAAACTAGAAAATCGATCACAAGGAATGAGAGGTTTAGCTGGAGTGACAGTAGTCACGTTGCAGATGACTCTTTCTTCAGTGGGTATGACTTCGGAGAGAGACACGGGTTGTTCAGGCCACAAAGAGGGACCGAGTTTAAGATACTGAGGGCCACTCCACCAGAGGTCATGAGTAGTCAGCTGGTTGGGAAATAAGCCTCTCGAGGCACAGTCAGCCGGATTTAGAACTCCCGGAACATGTTTCCATCTGTCTGGAGGCAGGATGTAACAAACACGATTTCCCACATAGGTTTTAAACCTGCGAGGGTTTCCAGAGAGCCAGCTCAGTACAACAGTGCTGTCAGTCCATGCAAATATGGAAGAAACAGGGATATCCAGTACTCTCTTGACATGGCACATCAACTTTGTGAGCAACTGGGCTCCACACAATTCAAGTCGGGGTATTGAGATGCCTTTGATGGGTGCAACTCGCGTCTTAGACATCACAAGTGTAGTCTGCACTCTCCCTGACGAATCCTCCAAGCGAAGGTATACTACACCAGCAAAGGCTTCCTCAGAGGCATCGCTAAATCCGTGTAGTTGCAGAGAGATCGGGGCAAAACCTGCAGGTGAGTAGCAGCGAGGGATATTCAATTCTGCAAGAGCAGGTAACTCTGTCCTCCATTGTGACCATACCTCCAGAGTATAGTCATGCACCAGTTCGTCCCATCCGAGCTTGAGCTCCCAGAGGCGTTGAAGAATGATCTTCATTTTTACAATGACTGGTGAAAAGAAACCAAGTGCATCGAAAACTTTGGCGACATCGGAGACAACACCTCTCTTTGTCATTTTGTCAGCTGTAGGTGAAGGAGGCACACTGAGACGGAACCGATCAGCAGTGACGTTTCACTCAACACCAAGTGTCTTGGAGAATTGGTCATCATCATGGAATATCTGAACCTCACGAGTATCTCGCAATTCTTCAGGGATCTTCTTAAGAACAGAGGGATCATTGGCTTCTTAATACAAATCCACCACGGACGAACAACTCAGTTAGTCGTCTTTGAAGAATGAGAGCAGATTCAGAATCAGCAGCACCAGTTAAGCAATCATTTACATAAAACGATTTTGGAACAACTTCGGCTACAAGCGGAAACTCGTGAGCATTATCAATGGCGTTTTGGTGAATGGCCATATTTGCGGCAAATGAGAAGGCACTCACTCCGAAAGTTAACCGCGTCATACTGTAATCCTGAAGATTATCGGTGGGGCTAGACCGCCACACAAATTGGTGCAAATCCTTGTCATTCTCTGCTAGCTCGATTGCTCTGTACATCTTAGAGACGTCAGCTGTGAGGGCCACAGGGTGCAGTCGAAAACGCAGCAGGACATCAACCAATGGTGGATGTACGGTAGGGCCAACAAGTAGCGTGTCATTAAGGGACACTTCTGTCGAGGACTTTGCCGACGCGTCAAAGACAGCTCTGATCTTCGTCTTGGAACTTGAGGCCTTGTAGACTGCGTGCATAGGCAAGTAGAAGGTGAGGTCTGGTGGCTTGTCTAAGTCAGCAGTGGGAACAATCTCAGCATGTCCTAGGTCAAGATACTCTCACATAACTGCATCAAATTCTGGGAAGCAACCTCTTGAATGCAGCGAACGCTCTAGGGAGAAGAATCTCTTCACTGCTTGGGAGCGTGACTCACCAATGGATGGTGCATTTGGATCTTTAGGTAGAGGCACAACGAATCTCCCATTCACACCACGTTTGTGATTGGAGTTGAAGTGATGAATGACAGAATGTTCTTCAGCAGACATGTAGGATTGATCATGGGGAGCCTCTTCCATCTCCCAGAACTGCTTGAGGACATCATCAGGTGAGGAAGCATTGTGAAACACCGAGACAAAGAGAGTAGTTTGTGCAGTAGTGGTCAGTTGTCCTGTACTACCACCAAGAACCCACCCAAATTCAGTTTCGAAAGCTGACGGGGTGCCTGCAGGACCCTTCCGCCGGCCGTCACGCAGCACGTCTATGAAAACATCAACACCAAGCAGCATGTCGATGCGCCCAGGCTGTCTGAAGTTCGGGTCAGCTAGACTTAGATCGGAAAGATGCTTCCAACTTGAGTTAAAGGGCACAGGACTTGAGGGAAGGTCACTGGCTACCTTTGGAGCTATCACAGCACTAACTTCAAACATTTTAGATGGACTTCAAACAGGCCTTATGCGGAAGTTAGAAATAGATCGGAATGGATTCTTGTGTGAGATTCTGGGATCAATTTAGCGTAGCTGTACACAGCAAGACAAGTTTGTCGAATGCAGAGAAGATAGTTTATCTTCTGAGTGCCATTCAGCATGGTCCTGCCAGCAAGGCAATTGAGGAACTATCACATTCCGGAGATAACTATGAAGAAGCTGTTGAGTGCCTCAAATCACGATATGATTCAGCGCACCCACGTCCAATTGATTGTTGACACGCCCCCACTTAAGGACGGAAGTGGAAAGGAGCTCTGAGTCTTACACGACACCGTCCAGCAACATGTTCGTGCCTTGAAGACGTTGGGTTGCGAGTTGCCTGGAACCTTCATCACTTCGATGATCGAGCTGAAGCTTGATGTGGACACGCTCTTCGAGTGGCAAAAGCACAGTCACTCTAACTCTGGTGTTCCTCCCTACCAAGAACTCTTGGACTTCCTTGATCTTTGTGCTCAAGCCTCGGAGACCTCGGCCCCTCGAAAACCACTTCAAAGTGAGAGTGGCCGTAAGACATCGCCCAAAGTTGGTACCTTTGTCACCAATGTGTCTCCTAATGATCGCAATTGTGTCGTATGCCGAAGGGAGAAGCATCCTTGTTTGTATGTCTGTTCGCAATTCAAATCTCTCTCTCACGAAGATAAGATGTCTGTCCTTAATGACAATCATCTCTGTAGGAACTGTCTCCAGAGTGGACACTACCAGAACAGATGTAAGTCAAACCATAAATGTATAGTCTGTCAAAAACCGCACCATACATTGTTGCATGTTGATTAATGTGATTCTGTTCGGGAATCTGAAAGTGCCACTAATGTGTCTAGCTCATATGCTGCCATCAAGCTCAAGGCCAATGCATTGCTTATGACTTGCAAGGTGTTGTTGCTAGCCCCTGATGGCTCTTTGGTAGAAGTCAGAGCGTTACTAGACAACTGCTCCATGGTGTCGTTCATCTCTGAGCGACTAGTACAAAGCCTATCGCTGCCTCGTTTGAATCAAAGCATATGAGTTTCTGGAGTTGGTGGTCTCGCTTCCAATGGATGATGTTTCCATCAAATGTAGGTACGCTAAGCTTTGGAAGCCGGACACCAGTGCTCTCTGAAGCAGAGACGGAGGTGGAGCCTGACGCAGGAGGAGTAGAGAGCAGCTTCACCTTGTGGCAAACACCGAACATTGTCTTTTCCAACCTTGCTTGGAGTACAGCCAGTCCATCTTGATCACCAATGTCTTCCGACAAAAGTTCTCCGTATACAACAGCAAGGCCTTTCTTGTAATCAGAGAGCTGCTCCTCGCATTGTTGGAGCATGGCTTGTTCAGGTGGTGTCAGGTCAGAAACGATTTCATTGACAGAATCCAGTCCTTTCTCAATACGAGCCAGTTTGCGACTTAGAGACTTCCGGGAGTCTACAATCGTAGGGCTTGATCGTGGCTTCAGAGCCAGGGATCGCAAGCGGACGGACAGTTCAGAGACAGCGTCATCGTGCTGATCCAAAATATCTTGTTCTTTTTCAAGATCATCCGATTCATTTAGCAGGTCAATAATCTCGAAGTGAAAGCTTTTAAACTCCGCATCGAGCGTCTCGAGCTTCGTAAGTAATTGAGTAGCATGATCAGCAGTGCGAGGTTGATCAGTAGTCTCTTTAAGTCCTTCAAACGGGTGGCTAGTCTAGTGACAGAGCTGCGAACGACTCCTCTTCTCTTGCGAAGGTTGCTGATAGAGGACATCTCGCCGAGAGGAGCGGGCGCTAATTAGAATTGCCACGTGCTCAGGCACAAATGACAGTAGAGGCTAGGTTTCAACGTTCTCTTAGGGCTGACTATACAATGATGCCAGTACTTTAACTGGATCCGGCTCGAAGGACCATTTTATGAAGGAGCCAGCCCTAGATTCAAACAGATTTAAACTCTACCTCACACACACACCTCACTGTCAGCAAAAACTTTTTATTCTAATAAAGCGAAGTGTACAACTTACTAAAGAACGACCAATACCAATAATTCAAACATCAACAGGTGTACAGAGAGCATGAGGGAGTCACATTGGCATTGCACCTCAACTGGGAGAGTTGGCATCTGGTGATAGGAAGCCATGAGATATGTACCAGAGAGACTCCTCCATTACAACCTCAACCAGCAACAATCCACTCAGAAGACCTCTAAAGTGTACTGAATGCGTTGGATTCTTTACACAACTGTCCTAGAATCACAGACTCCATCAAGTACACTCCTGTACCCACGGAGGTGTTTTCTCTGACAGAAATAGTAAGGACATGTCTTTATGGGATTTGAAGTAATATTTTATTGTGCATAATAATATCCAGACTGCTTACCTTGATAAACAGAGCAACTGTGTGAGGCATGTGAGGTGTATGTGGCTACAAAATGTGCTGTGAGAGTTGCAAGTAGTTCAGAGACAACAACCTTAAATGTTTGTTGTACAGAAACTCGCACCAGAAGAAGAGCAGCAGTGAACTACAGGTACATGTCGAGTGATGAGAAGAATGAGCGTATGAAACAGCTGCACGATGAGCTATGTAAGAAGACGAGAACATTGTAACATATTAGGCTCCAGAATTCCATCAAGAGGAATTTTGAAACAAGCTCCATTCCTCTTCTGTCAGATCTGCACAAAGACCTCCACTCTGTAATGAAGACTCACACAGATGCTGTGTTGAAGGAGCATGGAGAGGAGTCATTTCAGGCAATTTTTTGGCAGCAGCAGCTTGCTCTTCCAGTAGACCACAGTCTGTTCATTGGCATCCCCTCATCATAAAGTGGTGCTTGTATCTCCATCACAAGTCAAGTCTCCGGAAGTCAGGTGTTGTGAAACTCCGTTGTGGTCAAAATTGAGAGATTACAGACACTAACCAAACCAACGTGGTTGTCACATTATGTGGTGCTTCTCATAGATGAGATAGAGGTGCTGGTATTGACAAGACAAAAGGAGCACTGACAGGAGTTGTGGATCTTGGTGATGTGACCAACAACCTCATTGATCACGAGCGACACGAGCGACAACTCACTGGAGGCAAGAAGCAACCACCTTTTGCGGTCGTATTCATGGTTTGTGGTGCAGTGACAAATCTTATGTTCCCATATGCTTGCTTCCCTGTTAGCTCAGTGAAGGGCTGTGACATCTTTCCTCTTTTGTAGGAGGCTATTGAACGCCTTACACAATCAGGATTTCATGTCCTAGCTGTCACATGTGATGGTGCTTCCAACAGGAAACTATTCAGCCTTCATGAAAACAACAGAAGTCAGTCACCTCTATGCTACAAAACAGAGAATGTGTTTCAAGCAAAACCAGAACTGATATACTTCCCTCTGTGCCTGTGTCAAACTCTACATCTCTTGTGCAGCAGCCGTCAACATTAGCACACCACTAGCACCTGTACAAATTATATTGATAATTTCCTCATTGTCTACAGATCTATTACATTATTTAATTCTCTAGTATAAGCTTAAAATCTCTATGTTCCTTTACCTGTCTGTCAAAAAACACTTGCACTGGCAGAACACTCTCCAGCTGCAGCCATTGTTGACACAGTTGTATTTTCCCACGTAAATCGCGCGCATCCCGTTTAACCCTTTACTTATTAATTTTTTTGTGGAACATGGAGTGTGTGGCTTAAATTTTTGGTTTCCAATCCTGTGCCCGTATTACGTCTAATATCTATGTTTATAGCTGACTGTCCTGTTTGTATTTTTTTTCTTGTTACATTTTTGTTTCTGAATGCAAATATAATGGAGAATAACTGCAAAAACTGGGCGCTTTGCACTAAAAGGCTTCCTAAGCTATTATCTAGCTCTTTCTCTTTTTTAATTGGTACAAAAAACATGGCCAAACACCATTGCTAAAGTACCAAAGTAAAATATGCCGAACCTCTGATTTTCTCTAACTTCTTCTTCATGGGGAAATTCTATGTGAAGAAAAACACTGAGAGAAAGACAGTAACTAATCCTCTCAGAGTAAGCCTACCCCTGAAAAGCTTCACAGAAGCACCTGTCACTGACCTTGACCAAGGAAGTAGAAGCAACTCAGGTAGCTAATTAACTGAAAAATTATGCAAAAAGGCCGTAACTTTGTTACTATAGCCATAGAAACAAAAAATTTTCCTAAGTAATATACTTTAAGCAAACTGAATCCATAATGTTAGTCACATGACTTAATTTCTGCTAAATCAGAAAATAAAAAATTCACAGGAAAGTATGCATTTTTTTGCTTTGTGTTTAAGTTATAGCAGTTATAAGTCTTGAAATGGGTGTGCATTAAATAGAAACTGCTCTTTTAATGAAGCAACAATATGAAAATGTGAAGTTGTTACATTTTTTGAGCTCTTTCAGATATATTTCGTCCCAAAACATGCAGCTGTCAATTTTGTACAGTTCTAGACATACTTTTAAAATTTGCTGATTCAGCAAAAAAATAGAGGTCATGTGACTATGGATACCACCAAAGTTAAGGTTAGCATCATGCTATGTTTACATGGAAGAACAAATAACAACTCAAAAGATATTCACTTTTCACATAATAATTTTGGCCACTTTTTGTAAACGTTCCTTAACCTACCTGAAAAGGTTTAGGATTAGACTGTGACATGTCTCACAAAGGAAAACGTGTGTGTAGTGGTGAAAAATCAATCATCATGAATGTATGCGTTTTTTTTTGAAAAGGAAAAGTCCAGGCCAAGTCTATTTTGCGTGACCATGTGGTTGATAGAACAGCAGAAGCTACTGGAATAGGAAAAACCACAATAAAAAAACATCAAATGAGTTTCAGGCAAAAGAGCAATTTGAAACTCCTCAAAAATGAACAAGAGTTAGAATCAACCTAGATGACTTTGATGTTGACGTCATCAGAAGAGAGATTCATGCAGAAAAGAGTATTCAACCTTAGACTCATTACAAAAAAGACTCCGTAACAAACAGGTGATTCATGGTGGTTGAAGCAAAATCATAAAGAAAAAGGGTTTCAGGTACAAGAAAAGAGCTGATGGAAAGTTATCAACCTAGAGTCATTCAACAACTCCATGACTATTTGCGAAGGATGAGAATAAACAGAACTGAAAAAAGATGCATCGTATATTTGGACATTCCTGATGGTTGGCAGGTAGTAGTCAACCCTGATGGAAAGTGGAAACAGGTGTACAATAACTCATTTAACTTGTCCATCTGTGACTATCACCACAATAACCATCAGTGACGATCTCTCTTCTTCACATACAATGGGTTCTATCCCCATTCCATCCAACATACTCGCACTGTCACAACTAGGCCCTGGCACATTATGCTCATGAAGTTGCCTATTTTTTTTTTCCCTCAAAATATCCCCCTATTTTTCTTTCACTTTCACTTATTTTTCTTCAAAAAATTCTTTCAAACATCATTGGCAATACATATATTATATTATTTCTATAATTGTACTGTAACATTACAGATAACTGTATATACATAATCTTCTAGTGCAAATTCTTGTTTGTGGTTGAAACAATCATTGAGAATAGAAAAAACCCTCTCAGCAGCAGCTGAAGATGGCTGCAGTAGTAAAACTAGTTTCAATGCCTGTGTGCAGGATGATAATCTTCCTGCTTCACCCTGGACTCTCCATCAGCTCAAAGGCTCAACATTAGAGTCACCATCTGCTTCTGCAATATAATAAGGTAGTTCTACTGATCAGTTCAGAGTCAATGAATGGAAAACTGCTAAGGGAATCGATGTCTGAAGAACGCTCAATTATCTTGTCTGGTAAGAAGATCTTGCTGCTTTAAATGCCTCAACAACGTTAGCAAGATCATTGCTGAATTTCTCTTCAAAATAGGCATACACAGGTTTGTAGCCGGCAGCAGCAGTAGGGTTTCATGGTTAACATTTCCTTGAGCAAGTTCTCTTGCAACAGCTTGGACATTGGGGTGATATTCCAACTGGACATGAGCAAATAAACTTCTTATGTCATTGTAGGCGGTCAAAATCAGTGGTTCGTCTCCCTCCAAGTTATACGTTGCTTTCATAAACGGTTGCATTGGCTCAACAGTGACAGCCAATTCTATTTTCAGATTCCTGCAACTTGGAGGGTCATCTAATACTAAGATTAACTTATTAGTAGTGGTTTTTGGCAAATTTTCATTTCTCACAAAGGTTGAAACATCTCAAATTTGCTCCACCATCTTGTAGATGAGTACATTCTAATAGCTGAACCCGTTTGAGAGCCTTGATTTAGGGCTACGTGAAAAAAGGCTTATCCAAACTTTGATAAATTCGTCCAAAATTGGTGTTACCATATTTTCCCCCACATGATCAAGGGTGTGTGAGAAACACCCCACATCCATAAGCTTGTTGTAAATAACACCAATGGTACGTATGGCAACATTGTTAACCGAAGCACAGTCTCTCCAAGGACCAAATTAGGTGGTACAGAAAGTTCAGACTGTAAAACAGTTATTAATTGTGAGGCTCCAAGCCAAAACCGGACGTTTTGGAATTTCTGCGAATTTTGAGTTAGCTATTCCATGTGTCTAGGCCTTTCTAGGAAGCGCATATCAAAATTTGGTGCGCATAGCTGTTGTAGTTTTCCAGATATAGCTCTTGCAAGCAGCCACTCGTGACTTCCTGGTAAACAGTAGTAAACCTGTTGCTATGTAAACTATGGGCAGTCCATATACTAGCTCTCCGTATCTTAATTAGATCATGTACAGTACATGCTGAATATTACCACAGCCAGCCACATGGGGACTAAAATTATTTAGTGAGAAGCGAGTAGCTAGGAAAGAAGACCAAGGAGACGGTTACTGGACTCAAGGAGGTGAGCACTTGCTAGCAGAGAGATAGATTCTAAGTATAGTAAGTTCCAAGAACTAAAATAAGCCTCAAAATAACCTGTACGCGATCGCCGTACAGGGAGAGGCAATACTTACGAGTAGAAAGCTACTGTATGTAAGTAGACAAGCACGTATAAAGCTTTAGCTTACCTTTCTGCCCGTGTGCTGTAGCAAATTCTGAGATCAGTCAGCTTATAGAGCACTGTGAACATCGAATAAACAATTCATTTTGTGGCAGCTGCCTAGCTCATTAATGTTCACTACGGTCTGTTGCACAGCATAGCAACAGTTCTCCGTGTTAGCAACTAAATAAAAATGAACAGGGCTAACAATACGGTCTATATCTCTGCAACAGAAGCAGCTCCACCCCTCAAATTTTGCGTGGAGCACGCTGAGATGTAGCGCAATGCGTCCGTGCAGTAAAAAAAATATTTCGCGCAAAAACACAAAATAAACTAAAACCGCATTTTACTCTAAAAACAATAATTTCCCAAACGTCCGGTTTTCCCTTGGAGCCTCACAATTGTCTTGTTACCTCATGTCCGTTCACAGACATACCTTTTACTTAATTTGCCAATCTTGAATATATCGTACCACCAAAACAAAGGCTTCACAAACGCCGTCAAAAATTATGGACACATGTTTACCGCCAATCTCTTCTTTCAGCTTAGAAATTTCTTGAAACAATATATATGGAATTAATTCCCGAAGATGAGATGAATCTGTAAGGAAATATCCATTTTCTTCCAAAAGCTCCCTTAAAGTATCTGATTTGTTTATAGGGATGCCGGCTTTCAACAAAGTAGTAACTACTTTAACTCTATATACCCTAGTAGAATCTGGCAAAGATTTGCCTTTGGGATGTATCTGCGAACTATATTTTCTTAAAGAATCAGCAATATCAGACTCACTGCTTTCTCTAGATTTCAACTTCTCCTTATTTCTTATGTGCTTGTTAGACTTAATGTGAAGGTCTAAGGTGCTGACAGTTCTTCACGACATCCCATGCAATATATTTTATTGTAAATGGTTCATTTGGGTAAAACCTGACTCTTTGCAAGGGGGTTAGAGATGGAGGATCATGAGATGAACGGCCTTTACTCCTCTTTCTACCTACTGGAGGACCGTTGGTACCGATTTTCCTCTTCCTTGCCAAAGATGAAGGCTGTGGTGACTGTAGACAGTCTAATAAAGAATATACTTGTTTGTTATTCTCAGTACACTCATCATCTGCCACCTCTGCATTACTGCTAGCATCAAGCCCACTAGAAGTCAGGGATGTTGAGGAACACTGTGACTCTAAACAGTCATCCATCTTTGTTTCACATGTACACTTCTATTTAACGCACATTTTGAATTTTTAACCAAAGCAATCCTCTGAGGAGTATAATAGCTGAGTTGTATCCAAATAATTGGTTTAAGAGAGGAATGTAGTGTATCATAATAATATAATAAAGGCAATATTCACCTGTTTTTCCTGTGAAAGCTGTTAATCTTTTCTTTTATCAGCCTAAATTATGATAGCATAATGTGCCAGGGCCTAGTCACAACCTCTCTCACTTCAATCTGTGTTGGACCTGGTAGTCAGAGTAAGCAACAGTAATCTCTGTCCTGGAAACCCTGATGAGAAGTACCAGTGTCCCGTTGAGAATGGTAGCCTTCATGACCAGTCAGGTACTTGTATACATGGAAGTAACAATATATAGTAATGAACAAAACACTGTTTACATTTTTTCAGGGAAGATCACACTTGCAGCTAAGGATACTAGGGGTCACAGAAACTGCTCTCTTTTAATCTTCCTAACTGATAATTCAGACAGATGCAGTGTCTTCTTATAGGAGAAATCTAAATAGAGCCCTGCTTAGGAAGAACAAATTCACCCCCTCACTCTCCTTTTCTCCTCACCTGTACACCAACAATCGCTACCTAAGTTCTCCACAGAAGGTACAGACACCTATAGCTAAACACACATGCAACAGTCAAAACAACTTAGCACTTCTCACAAAGGTCACCAAGTTGAAGTCATTGCAACACACCAAATGAGTCATCGAGAAACGCTACCTATGACTCTGGGAAACTTGCCAGAAGGGATGGTGTTGTGTTGGACAGTGCAATGACTGATGACCTCAAACAGATTACGTCAGAGAATCAGCATGTGATGGACCTCAAGACTCATTCATGAACATCTTTCGGGAGCACCAGAAAGAGGCTGCAATGAAGAATCCCAAGGGAATGAGGTGGCACCCAGTGATGATTAGGTATTGACACATAAGACACATTGACAACCAACTATGTGAAAATGGTATACACATAAGGTGGTGTTTGTACCTTCGCCACCTCTCAGGCAAGGCGTACGACACTCATTCATGATACTGGTATCGCCCTTCCATCACAGCGTACCCTGCAAGACTACACGTACAGCTGCAAACCTCAAACTGGCTGAGGTAGACCAGCAGCTTCTTCTAGCCTCACATGTCTTGACATGTGAGGAATGGAAGAAATACGTAGTTCTTCTCATTGATGAGATGTATACTTGGTAAGCTACAAATATACACACAGAATGATGCACATAAATACTCAACCTTTTGTACAGGTCTATGATAAACACATTGGCAACCTTGTAGATCTTAGTGATATCAACAACTACCTGCTAGCAGCTAGCAGCCAGTGATCCTGACGAGTCACCACAACCAGCAAAATCCATGCTTGTCTTCTTGATCAAAGGGTTGTTCACAGACCTGAAATTCCGCTACGTGCAGTTTGCTGGTACAACTCTGACTGGAGACTGCATGTTTCCGCTATTCTGGTAGGCTGTGAAGAGGATTGAACGAGTGGATAACAACAACTACATGTACCAATAATTACTTATGTACATTAACTCTTACAGGTTATTTTATTTATCTCCGATCCTCCTCATCTCATTAAGACTGCTGGGCATCAAAGTGCAGTTTCTTATGGGTTAGTAAAAACATAATTTCAGAGTAAGAAGAACACTGCTTACCATGTGTATAAATGTCACAGTGTAATGGAAAAGAGATAATGTGGCAGCACTTGATAGACCTATATGAAAAAGATGGAGGCAAATCAACCAGTCTAGCCATGCTTCCAAAGCTCAAACATGAACACATCAACCTTACCTCTTTCTCAAAAATGAGGGTTGACCTTGCTACCCAGGTAATGACTACAGTGTTCATTCACAGATATGTGCACACTATAAGAATCTTCATACGTGCGTTCAGGTTTTGAGTGAGTCTGTAAGGCACTTTCCTTACTTATCGGAAACAAGGCAAAAGAAACGTCAACATTTTGCAAAATGTTCGACAGCTATTTTGACCTGTTGAACGTCTACAATTTCAGTAGTGGTTTTCAGAGATCCTTACCACTCTGCAGAAGACCACAGGCTTAAAGTCAGTAAATTTTCCCCTAAATACAATAAAAATCTCATTTAAGAACACCATCTTCTGTCTGTACAAACAATATATAGTGGCTAAAGGATACTTTTCTCCCCTACCTCTCTTCGAGTGTTAACAAGAGGTCTGGGTTTACAGACAATCAAAAGAAGAGAATGCTTTTGAGCAGTCAAACTCTTCATGGGCTCAGGATGACTTGTAAGTGTAGATTGTTATTGTGATTCAAAACACAAATTATCTTACATTTACAGTAACGATCATTCTACAGCTTACTCTTTCATTGACATGGTGAAGTTTCTTTTTCACGGCCTGAAGTGAAAAATGAGAAGCTTACCTTCCTCAGCAATAAAATCTGCTAGAACGGTTGTCAAAGGAAGAGAGGGAGCACTAGCGACAACCCCAACGTCCTGCAGTTGCCTTGAACTGGACCCCTACATAGTGAATCCACTATTCGGAGTGCCTGGGTATTCTGGCAAAATTCAAGCACGAGGAATGAGCCCACTGACCAGGAGAACATTCTCCCTCTCCCTAAGAGGTCCAAGCCTTCCAAACGACAGCTATAAACTCTTCAACTAGTCTTCATAGTCTTGATCTTCTCAGGTTATATTATGTCCCTTGCACGTGGACAACAGTGCGCGTTATAAAGAAAATTGGTGTTACAAAATTTTCATTCATATGATATTATAGATCTGGAGATATCGCTAAACTAGATTATATGTCATCAGAGGTTGCACTGCATTAAGAGAACAGTTTCTTCCTCACCCCTTTAGACTTCTGGACAAAAACTTTTCTTTTCTCTCTTGTATCTCTCCAACCATGCTAATGCTGTTGAGTGTCCTGCTTAAGTACTACATCTGTTATATGCTAATAAAGTATAGGTGATGGTCCAGTACCCCTATGCTTCAAAATCCTGCCTAGGTCTTACTTAATTCATCACTAGACCACAACTGGTAGTACTGTTCCAACATCCTCTCTCTTTTAGCGATGTCAAAGGAAGCTTGTGGTGAGTATCTATGAATTCAGTTTGTGTGCAATGTAATGAAGCCACTATAGAAGTGCTCTTGAAAGCATTCAAGGACTGGTACCCAGTTAGCAAGCAAACAATGGCAAGATTCGCTAGTCAACATTTGAACATTGCTTTTCTGGCTATCAAACCACTTTACAACTGAAAAAAAAAATGCATGTATGCAGCTTTAGCTTTCCGAAAATACCAGCACAATTTCCCGTGCATGCGGCATGGCGCTCCGGCCTGCACGTATGGTTCTCCAATCCCGGTTACGTAGTTTATAATATCTGTGACTGACCACACTTCAAATGCAGAAACATCATTACCTGACCGGTACATGGGAAGTTGGTTAGTAGCAAACTGCAGTGAATCTTTTCCCTCTATCCTTATTCGGAACCTCTCTCTGTGGTTGTAACTACGTCTTTAAGGAGTCTTCACACATTTCTATTATTAACCAAAATAAAAGTAACACCTGACTGGACTTATCCTCTCATCTATGTTATTTGTAGAGGTTGCTTCCAGGGGCGTAGCTAACATTCGGCTCAGTGGGCTTGAGCCCCCCTTTGCAAGTGGGCTGGGCTCACTGAGCCTGGGTGCACATAGTAATAATGCTAGTCAGTCTACTGCGCGCACAATCTTGGCAAGCAGATGATGATAAATAATTGTGTAAAATTTACATTCCGGCCAGTTAGTAGTGAACTTGTTTCTGGTTCAGGATTTCCCCTGCAGTACATGCGGGCGGGCGGTGATTATTACCCATTATAGTGATGTCATTTCCTGTTCAAAATTTTAGTGTTGTACAAACAGCTACCAATGCACAAAAATACATGTATATAAGCAGTAAGGTATAAAAACATTTTTACAAAGTTATTTTCTCTTCTTAATGGGTTCCTTGGTGCTACAACTTTTGTGTTGTGGGTAGCAACCCTCTTTCATGCTGGCCTACTGCAACAAATAATATATAAAAGTTCATATGTACCTACGTAGTAGAGCTTCTCCAACAGCTCATAACATCGAATGCTACTCATACATATACGTTTATCTTCAAACATCCCACCAAGATCTTTGAGTTGAGCACAACATGTGTACGTGCATCCTCGAGAGAGTGGCAATCAGCATTTGTATTAATGTCCTGTATATGTGTCTCAAGGCAGCTGAAAGGTCAATCTACCAAATTTATGGAATATGAATTTTCTCGTGTGAAATGTAGGGATTTTCTCCTTGAATCACTCAATGACTGGTTGACATCTTTGTGAAAGACATCTCATCAGTTGATGTCTTCCAGATAAAACTCATATTTCCCACATTGTTGTCATGTCAGTAGTTCAACAGAGCAGAAGGAAAAGTAAGCCCATTGGCTTTCAAATTCTTCATGAATTTGTATTGGGAACTTGGATCAAGTGTTGGGCAAACGTGTTCTAGAGCAACGAACTGGTACTCGTGTGACCTCGACTCTGATGATGATGACTCAGGGCAAGAATTGACTAGGAGGAACTGGAAGCTAAGGCTATCAGATAGCTCTCTAACAGGAAAGACAAGCATTTGAGTCTTCTTGTTACTCTTTCAGAGGTAGGCAACATATCCAGAAAGGTCACTAGCAGTATCAGGCCTCAACTACTCTCTATCCCAGTAAGAACACTGAAACAGGTAAGAGGCAAGAGACTCAAGTACACTGACTGAAAGATTGGCTTTTGTTCGCTTTCTATGCTTTGAAAGCTCTGGGCAGTTGTACCCAACAAATAAACCAAATGTTGACAGAATTGGAAAGCCTTGACAATGAAAAACTTTGAAAAACCTCGTGGTGCCCATCAATTGTCCAAAACATGTTAGTCAAAGCTTGTACGAGACTGCAACCCATGGATGATACCTCACCACTCTTCCACTGACATTTGTGTTACTTTATGACATCATTCCATAGTGTTTGCTTGTTTGTTTTTGGATTCTCAATTGTGTCAGGCAGATTCTTTTGACACAGTTCCCTTTGTGCTTTCATAAAGGCATTGACCTATTCACAAATGACATGTATTAAAATTTTGTATGTTTCAAAGACTCATTCACAGCGAGCACCATGAAAAATCTAGGCCTACCTGTCTAACTCTAAGGTTCCCTGTTCAACAGCATATTTGACAAAATGGACCAAACACTGCCGTTACTTCAGTAATGACCATCATTGGTTCTATTAAATCAAGAGAATCTTTAGTCTTCCCCACGAAGACTTGAGCAAGGTCATATTCATTTGCCCGGGCGACTCAGATATCCTCTGGGAATTGTACATCCCTTGAAATGTCAAAGACAGGGGATGAACAGGAGTAATCTGCCAAGGAAGCAAAGGACGCTTGCTTCTTTGGTTGAAAACTGTAAAGTTGATAATACTCATGCTCAGCAAGTTTACTTGCTGCTGCCTAGTACAGTTTTACTTCCACTATGGGTGGGGTTTATATTCAATGGGTTACGTCATCTGTAATGGTCAAATTAATGCGGCACTGAAAATTGATGTGGGCGGGACAGCAGAAACAAGTTTACTACAAACAGTGGCCTAAGAGAAGGAATTCACTAGCAAGGGCTTCCTTCACTAAAACGGGTACCCCAAACAATCCTGATTAGGATGACTCCTGTTGTGATCATAGTGTTTCTGCTTTGATTCCTGGCATTCGGGTCCATGACCATTCCTTTCAAAGTAAGAGGATGGTGCACTGTGGCAATAGAATGTGCAGGATGGGAACCGTACTTAAAGGTGGGAAGTTTTGAATGGAAGGATGTGTGTATACTCTCAATTTTGGCATAGGCTTGTTACTTTTGTGTGCTTTCTGGCCCTCCATGGGCCTTTTTGCAGAGGATGGTTTGAGTGGAGAGTTTTGAGGGACAATAGCTTAATTAGTATCACTTGAAGAGCAAATTCAGAGGATTGAATGCACACTTTTGCTGACAGATCAACTAAAGCTAATGCAAAGGAAGTTTGCCTGGAGCTTTGTTTTCTATTAGCAACTTTTTTCTGCGTCTTGGAAAACTTGGTAAAGACAGTTAACTTGGTGGAGAGCTACTTACATACATTGATAAGTGCATATTTAGGCTCAAAGTTGTTAATTAGCAAGGAGCTGCAGTCAGCTCCAGACTAACAGAAGATTAGTTTGCCACTAACAGAGGTGAGCTTTAATTTGTCACCTATACCACCAGTAGTTTAAGTGTTGTTCAATGAGCTTGCTCCAGAGGTGTCTGAACAGCCAGGAGCTGGAACTGAGAGGTCCTCCTGCTGCCTCATGTTACAGTTTTACTTCCGCTATGGGTGGGGTTTATAGTTAATAATGGATTATGTCATCTGTAATGGTCAAATTAATGTGGCACCAAAAATTGATGCTGGTGGGACAGCAGAAACAAGTTTGCTACAAACAATGGCTTTAGTTGCAAAAGACTCTCACTTCTACAGACCACAGCACAGTACAGCTACTGCATGCCTATTAAATAACTTACAAGGGGTCACAAAAGGTCAAATGGGAGCCATGGTTTAGTATAGACCATGTGTGATGATGAGTCTGAGAATACCAACGAGGATATGATAGTCCATTGAGGTACAATACAATCAACTTTCTTTAGAAGCACAATGTCATTCGAAACGTCTGCGAGTTGAGTAGTGGCAGCAATAGATACTCAGGTGCATTTAGGACCGGGACCCTAATTAATTGGCCATAATATGTGTAATCAATGTATCTTAAAAACTAATTATGCTATTACCATGGTAACCAACCGAGACATTGTCCTATTGGTCCTTAACATGTTCATACATTTCATGTAACCAACAATTATGAATAATTAATTAGGCGGTAATTTTCCCCTGTTGCTATGGTGACCAAACTTAGTCAGCAATATCGCCTTATCTCATACTAACATTCCACTTCGGCGGATGTGTGAAAACACATTTCATGGTGAGGAATAACATGCTTTCCATTTAGTGCACACCTATTATAGGCCTCTTTTGGTCGCCATGAAAATGTTTTCACACTTCCGCTGAAGTAGTGGAATGTTAGTAATAGAGTAAGTAAGCAAGATGGTGGTTGTCTCCCCAACGCCAAAATTTTGCCTAAGAATAACTTTGAAGTGTTGAAAAGACTAACTTTTATTACTTTTCTTTCTATTATGCCAAAAAGTTTTCTAGCTAGAAAATAAACTTGTTTTCAGAAAAGTGTCCATTTTGGAGTTAAAACAATTTCTAACTTACAGTCACTTAAAACATTTAAGTTTAACTGAAACGTTTCATAGTTGTACAGAGAAAAAAAATGCAAAAGTATAGTTTGTTGTTTAGCCTAAGAAAATTTCGAAGTGTCCAAAAGAGCAACTTTTCACACAAGTGTTTTTTTTTTTTTGTGGGGGCAAAAAAGTTTTTTTAGAGTTAGAACAACTTCTGACTTATTGGTCACTCAAAATGACTAAGTTATATTGTACCATATATAGTTAGGTCATACTTTCAAAGGTACCACCTAAGTTTACATATCCCATGTACACTGGCTAACCACCAGTAGTAACTCTATAGCAAGCCAGGGTACATGGTGGTTTTAATGAAGCTTAACCCCTGTTAAGCGACGTTAACCAATGTTAACCTGGAGAGGAGATAATGTAATGAGAATTTTGGTGGCACGCAGCCAGCTCCACCTGCATAGCTACAGTACTGCAACCTGCATTGCAAAAGATCAGTCTTAGCAACAAGCTTGCCAGCTAAGTTTGTCAGAGCGTGTTTTCTGTATTTGCATGGAAATGAATAGCAATTCCACCACTTTGCCTGTGACAGAGAGTCCAGTGGTGGTTTCTGGGTCTAGGCTTCGAGCTCTTCAGTTGTTACTACGGCGCCGGCAGTGACGCAGTCGGTCAACCGGCCCCCTCCTCCACCTCAACAAGTGGCCGTCCGTATCGGCACTACGACCCTAGCTGACGCGATTGCGCAGCAAGTGCTACATAAGCTCAACCAACAGAACCCAGCTACCTCAACATCGTCTGCGGACACAGTGTCATCACTGCAGCAAGGTGTGTACTTAGCGTTATTAATATGGAATGTAATATGGAATACGCTTTTGCATTTTAGAGAATGCAAGCAAGTTGGATTTATGGAATTATTATTATAAAAAAACAAACTTTGGCTAGGTTTAGCTGGCAAGTAATGGGTCATTAAGATATGCATACGACAAGGACGGTCCATGCATAGCGTGGGGGTTATCAGTACTTTTTGTGGGATCAAGAGGTTAGCTACATGATCAACGATTAGATACAATTTAATTCCAGATGCTTGATCCGATTGTCTACAGATAGTTAGATAAGTAATAAACTGTACATCGTGGTTTCCAGCAGCGAACGGCTGCAGGGGTATGGTTGCTGGATGCACGAGTTAGTATGGTCTAATTTGGGGGGTGGGGCTAATGTTTAGCCAAATGCATTGCAAGGTGGTGCAGGGAGCTAGCTTGTGCTTGGTTAATTTGCATGCTGGATGCTGGTTCAATACTGAGTGTTATCGTCAAACTTGTGTTTTGTTATTGTGCAGTGTCTCTGGGGGTACTCCTACCTGCTTCTGCTATTCCTTCACTGCCTACATAGTCAAGAAGTACTGTTGCCGAACAAGGAGGCCAAGAGTCTGGCGTCGCAAGCTAATGCCCTGTGTGGTGGCCTGACGACCACGGTGTCATCAAGCATCCCGATGAGCTTGTTGATCCTGATGAGCTTATTGATACCACAACCAGTGGCGAAGCAGCCGAGAGTCTGGGTGGGGGAGGGGCTCCCTACCATTCCTAGGAAACTGTACGACCGTATGCTCAGGTGGGAATATATCAACCTTGGTGAGCTGAGGCTGGCGGGTGCGTTGGATAAGTTGAGTGTGGAAGCTGAGCCCCAACAGTACGGGGATCAAAAGCCAATAAAAGACATCAAGACATGGGTGCAATGCTTTGCTGTCTACGCAGCAGTTATGGGTAAACAGTACCCAGAGTCAATTGCTGATATAATGGCATACATGCTCACAATTTTGGGAGCAGAGAGAGACTTTGAAGAGCCAGCATGGAGGCATTACGACACTGCCTTCAGGGACAAGGCCGCTTTGATGGGAAACAGGAAATGGGCGGAGATGGACAATCTGCTATTCAGCCGGGTGTTTAACTGGCCACGCCCNAGCTGGAAGAGGATTAATAACAGCCGTCCACACCTTTCGGACCCAAAACGTCGCCAGAAAAATGTGTGCTGGGATTGGAGTAATAGGAATTGTTCCTTCAACCCATGTAAGTACAGGTACTGCTGTATTGTGTGTGGATACGAAACAAAAATGCCACGAGAAACAACCTACACTGGAGCACCCAGAAAGAAGGCACATACATCCAAGTAGACGATGCTGGCGGTCGAACCATGTGTATAATATATATATATCCGTTGTGTTAAGATGCTGTACTGTATTAAGACCATACATGTGCTAAAATGTTATATTAGGCTATTGCAAAAGATGGTTATGGATGGCATGTGAGAGCTACAATAGTGTTTGCTATGGCCAATAATTGGGTGACTTCAACAGTATCAGGGTGGATAACTCCATTTATGGTAATAATAGAGAGTGGCAAAAAAAACAACAAAAAAAACACAATAATGTCCTCCACCTTTAGCTTAGGTTAGGGGTCAAAGGTTCACTGCCTCTCCACCCATCTGTTTGGGTGTGTACACCTCTCCTGCAGGGGTGAACCATTGCCTGTAAAAAAAAAAATCGATACATTTGTGTTGGCGTGAATACAGTAGGTAGTCATTGATCCCTGGCCTTAAGAAATTCCTTTTATTAATCCATACCTAGGTCCACTATTACCAAATGCAGACAAGTTCTCTGCCATTATTGGAAGCAGGGTGCTTCCTGCAAGCACTGAGCAGCTTCTGAGGTTGCAGGAGCACACTCTGAATAAGGCAATGGCCTTATCTGCAGATCTCTCCGTAATCAATACACCACTGCGGCCCCAGGCACTGAGTCAACATCCAGATAGGAGGTTTGTCGAGATGTTACTCAAGGGTATTTCTGAGGGTTTTTGGATCGGCTATAGACATCAGAGCCACAGCCGAAGATCTGTGAACACCAACATGAGGTCCGTATTGGAGCATCCAGATGTAGTTAAGGAATACATCGGCAAAGAGGTGCAGCTGGGCAGAGTTGTGGGCCCACTTAAAGCAGAGTCAGTTCCTGGTTTACACATCAGCCCATTTGGAGTCATCCCAAAGAGTCAACCAGGTAAATGGCGTCTTATTCTGGATTTATCATCCACGGATCAGTAAAGTGTTAACAATGGGATTAATAAGTCCCTGTGCTCACTGAAAATGCCTCACCCTCGATGACGTAGCATCAGCCATCGTGGACTGTGGTCAGGGTGCCCTCCTGGGCAAGATAGACATCTAGACTTGATTACTGACTGTGAAAGAATTGAACGAAGCATATCTGTAGTATCCTCTCATCTGAAATGTGTGAAATATGCCCCACCTGTCAGGGTCTCTACTTCTTTTATGGATGATCATGCCTTTCATTATGCTCCTGATGCTGTAGATTTAGTCCGTTTCAGTGACTTCTCCTAAAAGTACTACTGTAGTAGTGTGATATCTAGCCTGCTGTGTGTGTGTGTGTGTGTGCGTGCGTGCTTGAGTGTGTTACCTGACCAAGGACAAGGAATGTATCCATTAGGCACCATCTTCAATCTCAATCTCTCGATGTAATCATCTATAGATCAATTGCAGCACACTTCCATTCCCAAATTTAAGCCAAGATATTAGTATAGTTACTACTGGATTGGCCTTCACAGCTTCCAGTTTGCTGTCCTTGTTCACTGAAAATATTAGTACTGCATGAAGAATACAGTAATATCTACACCACAATTTATATGATGTAATCACCATGAGCATAGAAAAGCTTAGAAAAGACATATCTCCAGGGATGTCACTCATACAGGTATGACAGACTTTCTTTAATAGTTTAAGGGACCAAATACACCCTTATCCAAGGGTTGGCTTAGTGTTTGGTGGAAGTATGAAAATCAGCACTTTCTCTTTTGCTGCTACATGACATTGTTAATCTGTAGGTTTTGTGGATTCCAAACACAAGACTATGCAAGGTCATTATCTGTACTAAAGATCAAATCTGAAGCCAAGAAAGTCTTGGGATTCAAATCAATGGTGGATATGCTGACACCTAGAAGTGTGTGTGTGTGTGTGTGTGTGTGTGCGTGTGTGTGTGTGTGTGTGTGTGTGTGTGTGCGTGAGTGCGTGTGTGTGTGTGTGTGTGACAAAGTGTCTTTTGAACCATTGTTGGAAAAGATACCAACCTTTATTGGAAAGTCCGAGACTCTGCCTGGAATTTCTCCGTTATAATTAATTCTTGCTGTAGTGTCTGAGAATGGTATTGAAGATCGTCCATATCAGATCTTCAACATGGATGAAAGTGGCTTTCACCCTTGCACCAAAACCATCAAAAACTATTCACTAGACAGGATTGAAAACTGCCATCTCACTAATGAAAGAACTGTCTTCTGTGTCAATGCTGCGGGCCAATGTATACCACCTATGGATAAGAAGCAACAAGGTCGCCACCAAAAGATCAAAATAATGAGCTAGACAATTACCCTAGCATAAACTCTACTAGATCCTTCCCTTCTTCATCTGTTGAGTATCCACTAAAATGGCTTCCACCTACAACTTTATCACTAATTCTGTCTCCCAGCCAGTGTACTTTTGGGCACTCCATGCAGTACTGAGGCTTTTCTAAGGCCAGACCAACTCAATTATTTGTTTCTTGGACAGACTAGTTCTAAGCATAGACCCGGGTGGTTGGTAAAAAAAAAAAAAAAAAAAAATTAATATCATTAATTTAATCAACAAAATACTTTCATTTACCACAAGAATGTACAACAATTAAACACAAAATATACAGAATTTTAAGTCTTTCTTCGTTTAGCAACATTTATGGGCTGTTTGCACTGAGGTGTTTTGCCATCATCCTGACATAAAAAGCACAATGGATAGACTGTAGCATAACTTTCTTTGAGTTCTTTGATAGTCTCATCATTAACTAGAGTTTCTTCTCCTGCTCCACAATAATAACCTGGTGGAAAGTGAACCAAGACACTGCTATAGTACTGAGTTTCCATATATGAGGAACACACAAGTGCTTCTCTAGTAACAATAGTATCAGAAAAAGTTAAGTTCGATGGGAAAAAAGGTGAACCACAGGTATATAAGTTAGACTGTACGACATGCAAGACTTCCTTCTTTTCTTCCAAGGTAAATGCTGCTCCTGAGTACACACATCTTGGCTTGTAACATTCAACACAAGTAATACAACACCTAACTTTCCCACAAACAAGCAATCCTCGTCTATTCTTATCAGTCTCCTTTGATGCTTCAGATGGTACAGGTTTGCGAGATGGTCGATCATTATCAGATGGTGTTACTCCATATAATTCACTGAACTTTTTGTAGTGTTCTTTGCTGCTGTCAAGCAAAGGGAGAGGAATGTAACTCAGGTCAGAAAAAACCTCATGAGAAAGCCGTATAGGATGTTGAGAGCAATAAGAACATTCTAAATTAGAGCACTTCTTCACTTGAGAAAGATATTGTGATGCATGACAATGACTTTCCATGAATGCATGCAGGGCACTAGCATCTTTGAGACCTTTGGCTGTCAAATCATCACGGTTTAGACTTGGATCAATGTTCAGTGCATACTGAAATTGGTCAGTGATTTGCGTTTCAGTGGCAGGAACTCCAAGCTGAATAGGATTATCTTTAACTTTCATTGCTTGGAATCTACGTCCAACAGTGATCAGTGGAGTTGACATTGAGTCTTGAAGAGCACCATATAATTCGGGGTACTTTGTGATTGCATCTCGAACCTCTGAAAGAGAGTTAGCATTCTTCACCAGTTCCTCCAATCGATGGCTCATAGCATTGCGCGCTAAGGCAACATTCTGAAGAGCAAGGTTTAATGTGGACATTATTCTCTCTGCTACATTTTGCCATGACTGGTATTGGACATGTTCTGACACAAATTAGCATATCTAGGTCGAGTGAACAGAACAAGGTGATACAAGCAACTTGTACAGATTTAAACGTTACCCGATGGTCAGAACCACCATCACTTACAATCACAATTATTGGATTAGCAGAAGTTGTGCCATCTTCACTGAAATTGTTACGCACCAAGCTAGAAACTTCAGTTGCATGTCTCAAAGCATTTGATGGCTGTGTGACTTTATCCTTGTTCGTCACAAATGCATTACCTCAGAAAAAGGAGTCTGATTCACTCTCGGGGACATTAATGAAAAATGCAACACTAGGTACAATGCCATGTATATGAAAATCATGGTCCAAAGCTAGTAACTGCGGTCCACTAACAGGAACAATGGACCTGTTGTGACCACGAACACCAGTTGACACATGGCAAGAAGGCTCACCCACTGGAACTAAGCACTTATCATCAACTGACACTAATAAAACATAGATACGATAACAGACACTAAAGCTTTTCACATACTTCAACAATGCACTCACGTAGTGCGAGTCCGGATGGTCTTTTCGTTGTTGACGAATCTGTACTCCAAATCAGACCTTGAAACGCCCTGTGTGTCGAATTGCACTCTCTGAATATGGGTTTGCCGGCAAAAATTGCAAACGGATCCATTCTTTGGATGGTACGGAGGGTGTATCATTGGGAAACTTATCCCTTAACCTTTGAGTGATAAGCTCCTTAAGATGACGTATCGATATTGCAAGTGGCATATGAAGAACATCACCGTGACGCCTTTCATCAACTGCAAGAGTTGACTCATCAAAATACCTCTGTACTTCCTCCCAAAAAACATCGTATACAGTCGAGTTGGGACGGCCATTCCCTTGTCTAAAACTATATTAGGGTCATCTAAATGCATTACAGCTTCAACAACACGCTCATCAATTTGTGCTTCTAAAGCACACTCAGCAGCAGAAGAATCCTGTAAAAGATGCCGGTACATATGTCGAAGGACCATCTTAGATACATTTGCTAGATGGCTGTACTTGTTGAGAAAATCTCGACGCATTGCACGAGAGGAGTGAAAAGATTGCTGTCGACAAAGTTGCGAAAAAATCTTGCTTACAATTGTGCTATCAACTGAACCTTGTGGAATTCTCCACGCATAAATTAGAGTGCCAAGGTTATTTCCATAAGCATACTTGTACAGCATCACAGAAAAGGGAAGACAAAGCCCTGAGATCCATTTCCTTCGCTCAAATCTGTCAACAGGTGCAATGTCATTCAAGAATAGGGGTTCATACAGAGGCATTTCCAGCAGTTGCTTCCCAAGTTCTTCATACTGCAGTGGTATAGGACCCTTTTTCCCTGCCAAAGTAGTAAGAGAAGAATTCTCTTCAACATTTCGTGGTTGGACTGATTCCTGACGAGATTTCATTTCCACACATTTGGATTGCAAGTGTTCTCTGTACTTGTGTAGAGCATCAACTAATTTCTCAACATCATCACGAACCACTTTAAATCGTTTAGCAGAAAACCACGGTTGCATCAACAATTCACTAAGCTGATCAACATGGTTTTTCAATCCATCTGCTGATAGCCTAGGCTCTTTCTCCTTTTTCCTCTTAAAATCATTATACCCTTTATACTTGGTGAATCGACATGGTAAGTGAAGAGCACGACTCGCAAACTTTTCGTGGTGGGGATCAATATACCATAGTGTTTGAGCCAATTTGTGAATAAAATTAGCACCTGATGCTTCTGTACCTGGTCTCCAACCAGCACCTGAATCTCCCAAATCAGCTAGAGAGTTACAAGAGCCATGTGTGTACATGTGACAGAGAAAGTGACAGTGAGAGTGTGTGTGTGTGTGTGTGTGTGTGTGTGTGTGTGTGTGTGTGCACGCACAGGGTATACAAGAGGAGGGGCGTACATTCACAGAACAAGCACGCATGACACAGATTTTAATAATATTTTAATATTAAAATATTGTACCTAGCAAGTCATTGTAGAGCTGTTGGTCCTTTCGAAGCTCTTTGCCCTCTGGGGGATTCAATTCTTTTGGAAGAATATATGTTGATGCAGATGCCATCAATATATCAAATGCATTTCTTCGGGCTGTCGTGACACTCCGGCTTTCAGCTTGTTCCATCTGAATGCAGACATGAAAACAATTGAATTGCTCACATACGGTCACGGGAGCGTTCACTGGAACCACGTGGACAGGATCAACGAATTTTTCAGTTCGACTGATTCGAATAGACTCTATCAAATCGTCTGACAGCGTCTGGTCATTCAGCTTGTGTAGCAGAGAGCCAAAGGTGTCTTGCCATTGGCATTTTATCACTGTTCTGGGTATTACCACTTCCTGACCACGCATCACGACTACACTGAGCCAAGCAGCAGAAGTACCACACGCTGCCATTTTCGACTCGTGGCGACTCACGTGAGTAAGAGTTTGACCACACCCAAAATGCATTAATTTACTTTTTTTTTTCGCGTAGCGAAATCCCTGACCCGCTGCATCCGAGAAACATATAATCAAGTTGGTCTGGCCTTAGGAAGGAAGGAAGGAAGATGAACAAAAATGCACTGTTGTGGCTTCTCGCCAGTGCTCTCTCCAGAGTGTCTCAGAAACTTTCTGCCTGTTTTCTTGATTAATACAGTAAGCAAACTGTGTGGGGAAGGCTATTAAATGTATTTGAAGGCTTAGCTTTCTTTCCCTGAAAGTTTGTAAGCATGAACATTTGGTATTGTGTCTATGGGGCAGTCGGCCCATTCCTACTATACGTACTACCGTACGTATGATACTAGCTAAGCTAGTAAAATAAAAACTGAATTAAGCTACTCTAATTTCTAGACATGTACCAGAGCTGAGCACACAAGCTCATGCAGTCAGAACAAGCTATTTGGTATATTTCAGATCTCGTGCATGTCTTATTGCTGACATGTGACTAATCTGGCACAGTGTAGTCCAGAGTGCAGGGCAAGATCGTTCTCAGAGGTTGATTGAAAGCCCAATTTGACGTGTTTATGAAAACTGTACGATCTTTTTGTTGATTCTTTGTGCCATCGCTTCAATTTCGAGATATTGTATAATTAAGCTTTTCCTTTCTTGGAGAAAAATTTAATGGTGATAATAAGCTAAAAACTAAATCATAATAACTTCTAATCAGAAGCAAAAATTAATCATAATAACTCCAACCCAAGATACAATTAACTGATTTAATGATATCACAGCTATACTGTAACATGGATGTCTGATGCTGCAGATCGAAAGTCCTGCATTGATTCAGAAGTCAAAAATTAACAGTATACGGAGGGTGCCTCAGTGCTTTCACTGCATTGAAACTTGTACTCATCACTATAATCAACATATTAATTTTATCGAATGTGATTTGAATTTAAAACTATATTAACTCTTAACACTCATTTTTAACATACATGCATAATAATAGTAATATTGCATGTTGTCCTCTATAATTATGTTATAGCGTTGGACAAAGATTGAGCCAAGGGTGGGGGAGTCATGGCCAGTGGGAAGAGATGAACATGCTGCTTGTTGTTTAGACCATAATGGAAAGCACCCTCAGCTACTCATATCAGGTGGGATGGACAATGGTCACAATGTACTGAAGGACTGTTGGCTGTTTGATTTGACGTCCAGAAAGTGGAAGAAGGTGAGGTGATGTAACTGAAACTGGATTAGATAATTATTATGAAATTTGGGTTCCATTAATTTTTATGAAATGAACAGGTTATAAATTCACTATTAACTTCTTGAAGTAGTCATGTGCCAAAATTCAGAGTCTTGGCTTGTTTCATTGTTTTTTTTTTGCAGCGGTGACTGCCCATTCCTACACTGTTATTTTGTAAAATTTTTACTACTTGTATGCTGTAACAGTACTGTATTACTGTAATCTGGATGACTTTCTCCCTTTTTCTGATTGGGCTGCAAGGAATTGTATTTAAGTATATTTGTAAAAAAAATTATTTAATTTAGTCTTGTACCCAGGCTCTCTCCTTTGACCTTGCATTAACGGCAAGGTTAAGGCGAGAGCCTAGGTACGAGGCTAAAAAAATTTGCATATATCCCTGGCTGCATGCATGCATAGCTGGCAAAAGTCTTGACTCTAAGTTGAGACTATAGCCCTGCAGTATATATACTGTTGGATATAATCACGTGCAATGGCCGGAATAGAATGGGGTATAACAGTGAATAAAATTATTATGAAACAGTAGTAGGAGTATTATTTTAGGCCACCTGCAAAGTGCTTGAGCTTTGCCAAACTGTCATGATAAAACTAGCTATAGGCTTGACATATCCCACTGGTAACTTATATATAGGGCCATTTTATCTGATTGTACTTTTAAATTTAGAGACCTGTAGCTGTCCAATCAAATTAAGGCTAAGTAGTATCTAACACTTCTGCAGCACTGCAATACTACAATTGTTAAGCTTATCGGCACATGCATATTATATATAGTACATCTAAAGAACGGTAGCTCTGGAGGCAAGTATACTTACACTCATATTATCTTGAAATTCAATGATGTGACGAAAATCTTGCAGCTGAAAACATTGCATGTACGATCTGAGGCTATAGGCTCTGTCTGAGCGCTTAGGCTTTGAAACTGCACCGCATGCACCTATTGATCATGCTCCATGCATCATAGTGTGCGTTCATATCTAGAAAATTAATACAGTATAGAGCCACTTGGAGCTTGGAATCATAGTGGTACCAGTTTCAGATGTCTTTTAACTGCTTGGCCAGGTATAAGTGGAAAATGTTTTGACGTGATGGAAATTTTCACGTCATTTGTCTTGAATAGTTGCAGGGGAATTTTTCATGGATATATACGATATCCATTCACGGCAAGCTAGCTTCTTAATTGGAATAAATTCTTGCAGCTAGCTCATTTTCAAATTTCTATAAATCTGCTAATCCACTGTAGTTGGTAGACCAATGTTATAGCCTTACAAGTACATGTGCATGCACATGCTAGCCAAAGCAGTGATGTACATGTGATGACCCTAACACATTTTGTAGGGAAATTATTAAGTGAAATGAAGCCAAACTGTGAAATCTGTGAAAAATCACCCCCTCGAAATTTCCCACTATAATAATACAAGTATAATTATTATTGTAAACATTTCAAAGAAATAATTACTGTAGGAATGGGCAGTGCGTTAAAAAGTATTGGAACAAGGCCTGTCTCAATTTCGGCACATGACTACTTCATTTTTATTCTTGGTCCTTCATGCATATATGGATCCTCAGTGTCGTAAATCCAATGATGTGCAACAATAGTACCATATAGCTTTAATTGGTTCAAATTCCTACTAATCAGTTGGCTATGCTGCACATGTGGAGTAAACTATAACAAACAGGTAACTTAAACTGGACTGCCAGCCTAGAGTTGGGTATAAAAAATGAAGTAGTCATGTGCCGAAATTGAAACATGCCTTGTTCCAATACTTTTAACACACTGCCCATTCCTACACTATTTTATTTTTACTATACTTGTTCATTCACTTTTTTCAACACTACAGTGTGGAGACTACCGTATAGCGGGAAACTTTTGTATGGTGGAAATTTTCGTATTTTTCGTATGCCGTTCGAACGTACGAAAATTAAAACTGCAAAAATTTAAAATCCGCATTTACTTTATACGGGCGCGCGCCGCGTATATGAAATTTAACACTGCGAAAATTTTTAATGGCGCGTTTATACGAAATTTTGTACCAACGAAAATTTCGCGCTATACGGTATATTAGAGACTGGTTAGTCCCTATACAAAAAGCTCGAGTATAGAGGCTACATGCACTACTTTATGCTGGAAGAGGCTAATGCGCATGCGCATAATAATGCCACATGGATAATGACCTTTGAACTCTACCTACAAAGATGGCTGCATTGTAGTACATGAATTTATAGTATTAAACTAAGTTTCAAAGCTTTCTAGTTTTTGTTTAGGCCTATTAATTTATGATCAAAATGAGTATCAAGGAATGTAGTACCTATGAAAAGAACTTACTTTGTGCTGTCAAAGTTGGCTCAACTGACACATTCTGGCTCTGTGGAAATCCTTTCAAGTTTCAAGTAAGTCAGTTAGGAAGTATGTACATACATACGTACGTAAGTAAGTATAAGTTATAGATGAACAAAAATGGCACTATGGTAGCTTCCCTCTAGCGCTCTCCACGAGAGCTGTGGAAAGTTTTTGTGAGTCTTAATTAGGCCTTGAATGCAGTTGGTAATCTGTCAGTAAGAGCCTCTGAGCAAATTTGAAGGTTTCATTTTGTTTGACTAGATTTTTATAGTGACCAACATTTTGTATTGTGTCTATGGGACATGCAGTCGACCCATTAATTCCTACTATACGTACTACCGTACATATGATATAGTATTCACTAGTGAAAGATGTCCAGGGTGGCAAAATTTACAAGTGCACATTATTCACTGTGACTTAAATTAGTCACTTGCACTACAATTTTTATTCATAACTTGCCTCATGCATGTGTATAATTATCGATTAGCTCTCACTATCTAATGATGTGCAAGCTCAAAGATGTTACCATTCTATCACTGCCATTTCCTTGGGACGAGGACTAGTTGAGGTCATTATGTTTGGAGGGATGGAAGAATTAATAGAAAGAAAGTTACTGTCAGGATCTATAATTCTGAGATATAGTAAGTTTGTCGCATGCATGCATGCAGTTATAAGAGGAATGGCCCGAATGACCCTTAGACATGCACAATACATTGTAACAAAATACATGCATGCAAAGCCTAAAATTCACAGAAACTTGTCTGCATGAGCACCAGCTCAACAGACTAACATATATAACTGGACAGCACTTATGGTTTGAAGCCATGCTGCAGGGGGTGGCAACTCCCATACTACTTGTTAATGATGCACTGTATACTTGGAGCCACAACCTCGGTCAAGATCTTGACCGTTTAAAATTTCCATTTTGACTGTTGACCGTCAGTGATTAAAATTTGATCTTGACCCTTGAGTGTACTTAAAGTTTGCACTTGACTGATAACCTTTACCGACCTTGACTGTGTAAAATCTCATTTTGACTGATGACCAGAACTAAAATCTCATTTTGACCGTTGACCATCATTTGATGGTGGTCGCAGCTCCAAGTGCAGTGCATATGGGAATTGCCACCCCCTGATGTAGTGCATGCAGTGCCATTTTTTCCCTCCTAGTCTTATACTTATAATTAACTACATAATTATACATGTATATTGCATCTACATTGAAATCCATGAATTTTATAGCTATACTAATACATTCGCTGTATAGCCAGTTATTTTGGCGAGAATTACATGTGAAAGAGAGCTAAAACAATAATTATAATTGGTGAATTAAATTATAGAAGGGGCATATTATACGCCATATGGCGGTGAAGTTCATGATAAGCTCTTACAATGGTGAATTCAGCTTCTGGCAATGAAAAAAAACTACGAGAGGACCGGTCTTAATTCACTATGGGGTAATTCCATATACCAAACCAACACGCAAAAATGACATACCCTTCAGATTTAAACCAAACTCATGTCACGGGTACAATATCATGAACTTATCAAGTGATCAAAATTTTGGCATCATATGTTGTATGGTTTCCACAAAACGCCTGCCTGAGAATTGAAATTTTTGGTGAATATTTGCACCAGTCAACTCTTTAATAATCATTACTCTTTATTGGTACATGGTATGAATGTCTGACCAGCACCATTTTATTCGTTATGAAATTTTCTTTCAGATGAATATAATTAAGTAGGGGGAGACCATGTTAAAGGTCAGCTACGAAACATTTAAACAGAGATTACAAGAAAACGAAGCGAGATTTTGCAAAAATATTGATAT
>CAXIPT010000082.1:63712-78895 GCA_964030475.1 Tethya wilhelma
GATAAGTTCATGATATTGTACCCGTGACCTGGGTTTGGTTTAAATTTGAAGGGTGTGTCATTTTTGCGTGTTGGTTTGGTATGAAATTACCCTATGATATCTTTTTTTCAGCCAGACAACCAATTAAACTTTTAAAAGCATCATGTTGCTTTATAGCCTAAGTTTCCCTGCATGCACCTATATGCATAGCAGCTTATTTTCTGAAGGATTGTGGATTCCTATTATAATATTATTATGATATTATCTCCTCATGCAAAATTCATAATTAATTTTGTACTATCTCACCTCGTGTCCATAGAGTTCACTGCTGGGGAGTGGTGGGACCTAGTTGATGTGTTTACCAACAAACGGAGAGCAGATGAAGTGAAAAATGGTATTTAAGAGATTATACATTTATATTAAGTTAAGTGCATGCATGTATGTATATCTCAATAAGATCCGGAAAATTCTCAATCTAGTTTAGAAATTAAGGTATGCAAATGATATGCACATATCATTAATTAGTACTAAAACTATTATTTTGTTTAGATCCTACAACAGCTAGAGTATAACATTTAGAATCCAGGCTCAGAATTTTCAGAATCTTATTGAGAATCCATGGTATATAGGGCTGATGATAGGAATATACTAAATAGAAGTAAATGTTAGGGATTTAACTTTTACAAAAAAGTATAAATTAAGTTAATTATATTCAACGACGTAATAGCAGGCGGCACGCCCACCAATGTAATAGCACTTCAACGCAATAAACTTGCCAACTATCTACAGCCACTCTGCAGGGGCTCTATCATACGCTTTATACCTAGGTGAACTAAAATCTTACAGTATGGCTTTCCAATATCATTCTTAGAAATACTAAAACTAAAAATTTACCAGTTTGGCATCTCATTAACAATCATATCCATGGTCACCATTGCCATCTAGTAGCTTGTTTCCAAAAAGTATGCCATGAATACTTTAGTTGCAACATGGAGACACTGTTCATCAAGTCAACGCTGCTTAAAACCAAACACTTCTACTCTGTTCAATGCTCAAGTCTATTTTCAGCCTTACTCTTGCTTCTTGTCACCATTTAAAATAAATGAGATGCAAATTAATTTTAATACATGGTAGTTTTATATCTAAAATCACTCATACGTGAAAGTCAATCAGTGACAGTGAGCGCGAGCTGACCCAGTGAGAAGTTGTGTCTGACTATCTACCCTAGCAAATGTTCACTTGCATCATACGTATACGGTAGTACGTATATAGTAGGAATGGGCCGACTGTCCCGTAGACACAATACAAAATGCTTATGCTCATAAATTTTCAGAGAATGGCAGCTAAGCTTTTAGACATGGATTAAAGCTTCCCTTGGATATAGTTTTCTAACTGCATGCATCAACAAAACTCACTAGAGCACTCTGGAGAGAGCGCTGGCGGGAAGAACAGTGCGATTTTGTTTTCTTCTTCCTTCCTTCCTTCCTTCCTTCCTAACTGACAAACTTGAATGCGATTTCCAGACAAACAAAGGCATTCAGCCAGCTTTAACTGTATAGTGCAACTTGACTTCATCCGAACTACGTCCTTTTATACTTGTTTGTTGCCTAAAGGCTATAACAAACAAAATCTAGGCATTTTAAAAACTCTGGTATAAAATACTGTACTGCGTAATTGCATGTAACCATCTTGATGTAGGTAAAGGTCGTCAACAGACCACGTGGTTTGCATGCATGTAATACGCATGCGCATCCACTGTACTTGAAAACAGTAGCTCATGCTTTTTGTAGAGACTGACCAGTCTCTGATAGCTAATACTCCATTGCAATTGAGCACCTTAGTGTTGAAAAAAGTGAACAAACAAGTATAGTAAAAATTTCATAAGCGTATATATATGGGCAGTGCTGTAAAAAGGAAGGAAACAAGGCCGGGACTTTAAATTTCGGCACATGACTACTTCATTTTCAAAGTTTTCCAAGCTCACATAGGTTGCCTCTGTACCTTCTAATTTATTTAAATAAACCATTATGACTTATTAATAATTAGAATCAGAATTTTAATCATGATTCTATGATAGAGACCACGGAAATGAAGTAGTCATGTGCCGAAATTTAAAGTCCCAGCCTTGTTTCCTTCCTTTTTACAGCACTGCCCATTCCTACAATGCTAATTTTTATGAAATTTTTACTATATATTATACTTGTAAATATTACTATGAATAGAAGAAAAAAAAAAAAAAAAAATCCAACAAAAACTCCCAAAAACTGTAGGCTAGCACTAGTATGTATAAGCTATAGCTCTCTCTGTAATATAGGTATACTTTTCATAGTCTTCATTCATCCTTCATAGTCCAGAGAAAAAGTAGCCGATTTTGGCTAAAGGTTGCAGCCTTTAATTCCAGTGAGCCTCTGTTACACACACACACATGGCTGGAACAAACACACAATGTCATATATAATAAATTTTGTTTTGCAAACTCGATTAATTTTTGCTAACTTAAATTTTGGACTTACTTTGTAGAATTGCCTGCGTTAGTTGATTTCCAACTAGCTTTTATTTTTGATCTTGCTGCATGATTTACAACTGACTGAAGGAGAAGATATTAGTGTCATCATTCCATAGCTGAAAGTTATAATAGGTGACGCTACCTACTACATAAACATTAATTTTTAATTAGTTAGCTTACTTACAACAAGAGTGTATCATAAAAATTATCTACATCATAAAAACAGTTGCATCAGCAATTGAGCTACAGTGCTACACCCTTTTTTTTTGCTTGACAACCATTGCAGCATAGGATAATGACAGATGCTTAGTAACACGTACTATACAGCTGATTATGAGTATCATTGAGATCCTGGCACTGACAAAAAGGTTTACTGGTGCAATCATGGCATCCATATCCAACAAATATTAAGTGTGATATGGAAGTATAGCTGTGCATGAAGGGGAGAATTTTCGCTTCTAGGAGTCTGCTTCTCTGTTGAAACACAGCTAGTCAGATATAACAAGTTTTATTCCAAGCTGGTTGTGAAATTGGCAGAAGTCGGTGAAAAGTTGTTGAGTGTGATGTCACATACTTGTGCTAGTAAATTGCGCATGCATGCATGCGCAAGTTGCATGCAAGCTATAGCTGCATGCTAAAGCTAGAATGCATGTAAGGTTAAATTGTTGTATCTGCATGGCCACATGTGTGCACTAAGATATAATTACTATAATAAAGCTTTGTTTGACCTTTATGACAAGTAGTAAAAATTCAAAAAAAAAGTAGTGTAGAAATGGGCAGTGCATGCGGTAAAAAGTATTGGAACAAGGCATGTCTCAATTTCGGCACATGACTACTTCATTTTTATTCTTGATTCTGAATCCCGTATATGGATCCTTAGTGTCGTAAATGCAATGATCTGTACAATAGTATACAATAGCTTTTTGGTTCAAATTTTAATCAGTTCGCTAAGCAGTGGAGTAAACTATACTTAAACTGGACTGCCAGGCAAGAGTTGAGTATAAAAAATAAAGTAGTCATGTGCCGAAATTGAGTCATGCCTTGTTCCTATACTTTTTGCCGCACTGCCCATTCCTACATGCACTACTTATTTTTTTAAAATTTTTAGCTACTATACTTGTTCATTCAGTTTTTCAACACTACAGTGTGGATACTATCATGCAGAGACTGGTTAGTCCCTACAAAAAGCTTGAGTAGCACTGAGCTACAAAAATGTCATTATTAATAATACTTTATGCTGGAAGAGGCTTATGCGCATGCACATAATAATACCATGTTGATAGATATAATGACCTTAAACTGAGATGGCTGAATTGCAGTAAATGAATTTATACACTAAGTTTCAAAGCTTTCTAGTTTTTGTTTAGGAATAATTATGATGAAAATGAGTATCAAGGAATGTAGTACCCATGATAAGAACTTACTTTGTGCTGTCAAAGTTGGCTCAACACTGCAACATTCTGGATCTCAAGTAAGTCAGTTATAGGAAGTATGCAAGCAAGTATAAGTATGTTAGGAGGACAAAAATGGCACTATTGTGGCTTCCCACTAGTACTCTCTATGAGTGCTGAGGAAAGTTTTTGTGAGTATTAAGCCTTGTATGCAGTTGATATAATCTGTCATATTGAGAGCCTCTGAGCAACTTTATAGGTTAAATTTTGTTTGACTAGATTTTTATAGTGACCAACATTTTGTATTTGTGTCTATGGGACAGTCAGCCTATTCCTACTGTATGTACTACTGTATACGATGGCATTTAAAGCTCCCGCTTTAAATGGAGTTAACACTTAACAGTATACAAAGGGGGCCACTTCTGGTGGGGTGGCAATGCATATGGCCACACTTATAGAGTGGGTCACAGGATGCAATAGCTCATTAGCGCTGTGAGCAGCTGGCACCAAAGTACCAGACAAAGTCCTCTGACAATAGCATTGGCATAATATATGGCAATCCACACCAGGCCCACTCTTTATCTCTGCTCTTCAGGAGTGGAGCGGCAACTACAGCAGCATCTATTGGCCTCTGCTTGTGACAAAATACATTTAAGCAGGAAGAACTCTTGTACTGGCATCATCACTCCTTATTCTTTCCACCACAAAGCTGTGTACAATGGGCATACGTGGCTTGGACACAATAGTATAGTATTAATAGTTGCAATTCTCTGACTTAGATACAGGCTGTGACATATTCTGTTAATTAGATCATTCACATATTGTTTTTACTTTATCCTAAATAAGGTGGATACCCTGGTACCTCAATTAAGACACTAAAAAATAACGAAGTATACTGATGTTAAATTGGTTTGGGGGAGTGTGGTGCATTGCATGCACCATTGGGGCTGTCCAGGGGGACACACTCCCCCACTTGGTATCAATAATGGATAAGACATAATGTGCAATATTTGAGTGTATGTATATTAGATGGCTGGCTGTACACATTAATGTGCAATATTTGATTGTGTGTATTGGCAATGGCTGGCTGTATATTCTGGCGCAATGCATTTGCATTAATGGCTGCTCACTATATTATTGCTGTGCACTTAAATACATGTATGCATGTCTGGCATTTGCGAGGATGTGGCCCCCTATGGTATTACCAAACCATCATTCCTCTTGATGAAGAGGAAGACCTAGCTAGCTGCCTTGAATCCCTTTGGTTGTTAATCTATGATAACACAAAGGCAACAAATGATTACCTTTCTCTATCCGCTCTATTATAGCTGAAGATCAAAAGCACTATGAAGCATATCAACAAGCCTTACAAGATGGTCTCAACATAGCTATCAAATATCTGAAGCTCCTAATGATTGGGCCACCACGTGCTGGTAAAACTTCACTGAGGAGACGTTTGATTGGAGAAATCATAAATCTGGTTGACCAAGTCATTCAGCAGCCAAGTACCGGTACAGCTGATGCTCACAATGTTGTGGTGAAGCTAGCCGAAGAGAAAATGATCAGTTCAGCAGCCACTATCTCTGAGACTACCTGGAGAGCTATTGGAACTGGTGGTACAGAGGAGACCGATTTGGATGAAGAGTTACACCTTCTTTATCAGTTTATCATTGAAGGAAGTGTTGGCCATGCAAGCATGGATCAGAATGAGCCACAACCAGTGCAAGACAATATTCAGGAAGAAAGCTCAGCTANAGCATCTATTGGCCTCTGCTTGTGACAAAATACATTTAAGCAGGAAGAACTCTTGTACTGGCATCATCACTCCTTATTCTTTCCACCACAAAGCTGTGTACAATGGGCATACGTGGCTTGGACACAATAGTATAGTATTAATAGTTGCAATTCTCTGACTTAGATACAGGCTGTGACATATTCTGTTAATTAGATCATTCACATATTGTTTTTACTTTATCCTAAATAAGGTGGATACCCTGGTACCTCAATTAAGACACTAAAAAATAACGAAGTATACTGATGTTAAATTGGTTTGGGGGAGTGTGGTGCATTGCATGCACCATTGGGGCTGTCCAGGGGGACACACTCCCCCACTTGGTATCAATAATGGATAAGACATAATGTGCAATATTTGAGTGTATGTATATTAGATGGCTGGCTGTACACATTAATGTGCAATATTTGATTGTGTGTATTGGCAATGGCTGGCTGTATATTCTGGCGCAATGCATTTGCATTAATGGCTGCTCACTATATTATTGCTGTGCACTTAAATACATGTATGCATGTCTGGCATTTGCGAGGATGTGGCCCCCTATGGTATTACCAAACCATCATTCCTCTTGATGAAGAGGAAGACCTAGCTAGCTGCCTTGAATCCCTTTGGTTGTTAATCTATGATAACACAAAGGCAACAAATGATTACCTTTCTCTATCCGCTCTATTATAGCTGAAGATCAAAAGCACTATGAAGCATATCAACAAGCCTTACAAGATGGTCTCAACATAGCTATCAAATATCTGAAGCTCCTAATGATTGGGCCACCACGTGCTGGTAAAACTTCACTGAGGAGACGTTTGATTGGAGAAATCATAAATCTGGTTGACCAAGTCATTCAGCAGCCAAGTACCGGTACAGCTGATGCTCACAATGTTGTGGTGAAGCTAGCCGAAGAGAAAATGATCAGTTCAGCAGCCACTATCTCTGAGACTACCTGGAGAGCTATTGGAACTGGTGGTACAGAGGAGACCGATTTGGATGAAGAGTTACACCTTCTTTATCAGTTTATCATTGAAGGAAGTGTTGGCCATGCAAGCATGGATCAGAATGAGCCACAACCAGTGCAAGACAATATTCAGGAAGAAAGCTCAGCTATCACATTTAGTGATGACCAGCAGCTAGTTACAGTAGATGAAGTAGCACTTAATCTAGGTCTAAAATTTCAGGAAAACACTGACCCAAGTGTCGCCAGTCAACAGAAAAAAAAAAGTCGTTTAACTAGGTTAAGCCTCAATTCAGACTCAAGTATAACCAACAAACAAAAAAAAAAGGGTCATGTAACTAGCCTTAATTCAGACTCAAGTATCACCAGCAAACCGGAAAAAAAGGGTCATGAAACTAGCTTCGATTCAGGCTCAAGTACAACCAACAAACGAAATAAAAAGGGTCGTGTAACTAGCCTTAATTCAGCCTCAAGTATCACCGACAAACCAAAAAAAGAGGGTCGTGTAACTAGCCTTAATTCAGCCTCTAATATCACCAACAAACCAGAAAAAGACAGTTATGAAACTAGCCTCAATTCAGACTCAAATATCACCAGCCAACAAGAAAAAAATAGTCATAAAACTAACCTTGAGTCAGACTCAAGAGTCACCAACCAACAAAAAAAGGGGGGTCGTGTAATTAGCCTCTTCAGAAAATTTCGTCAAAGGAAGTCCAACGCACCAAAAGTAGAAATTATGCATGCCTCAGCAAGCAATACTATAACCAATGTTTCAAAATCGGTGCTAAAAGAGCAAAGCTTTGCAGTTGAAGCTCATGCTGAACCTGATTCAGAATCAGAAGAAATCGAGAGAGCATTCCAAGCATTTAATAATGCTCTGAAATCACATACCGGTCGACAGCAGATCAAAGTCCTACTGGAAAAGACCATCCTCCTCAACATGGTGGATACTGGTGGACAACCAGCCTTCATCGAGATGTTACCCATGTTGACAATTGGCCCAGCTCTCTACCTCATCTTTCTTCGTCTTGATCAACACCTGAAGCAAAGATACAAGATCAAGTATGTCAGCCAAGACAATGAAGAGATGTCCCTTGGTGAGTCCTCATACACCCTTCAAGAAGTCATCTTTCAGGTTATCTCAAGCATAGCATGCTTTGGATCTTCCACCAGTTCCACTACAAGTGTAAGAGAGAGAAGACAGATCACTTCTCAGCAATCCCAGGCTGCAATGCTAGTTGGTACATACAAAGACAAACTAAAAGGCAGTCATAAAGAAAAGCAATCTAAAGTCAAGCAAATTGATGCAACACTACAGAAAGACCTAAAAGAGGTTTTAGACACTGATCTTTTTGAAGCTGACAGGAATCTCTTACGATATGCTTCCGATGACCAACTCATGTTTGACGTGGACAACATGGAAGGTGGTGAGGATGAAATAAAGAAGATTCAAAAAAGACTCGAAGAAGTTATTCTGCACAATTTCGATGAAGTACCCATTCCAGCTTCTTGGCTCATGTTTGGTCTCTTCCTTCGAAGAATGGCCAAATCTACAATCAGCTTGTCTCAATGTGAAGAAATTGGTCGTCGACTTTACGTGAATAATGTCCAAGAAGCGATATGGTTCTTGCACCATTGCATTGGAGTGCTGATGTACTACCCTGATGTAGAGGAGTTGAAAGACACAGTGATATGCGATCCACAGATAGTGTTTGACAGCGTCACTGAGCTCATCTTAAACACCTTCAAGTTTGGATCTGTTGGAAAAGCTGCAAGTGACAAGTTCAATCAAGCAGGTCAGTTTCGTTTCAATGACATTGAGAAACTTTCAAAGAAGTTGAAAAGTGGCATCCTCCCTCTACCACAGCTTGTAAAGCTTCTTGAACACCTCTATATCATAGCTCCTATCTCATACCCAGAAGAAAGTGGTGCTACTTCGACTGAATCACCTCAGTTAACATGTGCACTTGAAGTCTGTGATTATGATATTTACTTTATGCCTGCTGTCCTTCCATCAGCTAAAGAAAGTGATCTCAAAGTGTCCCTCAATCATGATGATCCTGCTCCCCTTCTGATTCGCTTTAAGAGTGGTATTGTACCATTTGGACTATTCTGTGCCTCCATAGCTTGTTTAGTTGCTCGAAAGAAACTAGGTTGGACTCTCGTGGAACCTCAGCAATCAACATCAGGCACACTGGGAGCTAGTCTTAAGCCCTCAAGTACATGCTTGTACAAAAATCGCGTCACATTTCGTGTCAATCGATACAGTGGTAGTTATGACATCACATTGATCTCGAAACCGAAACGATATGAAGTTCACATCCAGACCATCATTCCTCCTTTGGACAGACCACGTCACTACATCTGTCAACATGTAATAAATACAGTGTGTCAAACCTTTGATCATGTCATCTCAAAAATGAAACACAAGCAGTTCCTGTTCTCCCCAAATTCTTTGTCTCGCTCTCCTTATGAACTAGGATTCCAGTGCCCACTACACCCTGATGAGGAGCACATTGCTGTGTGTAGGCCTTACTCTGACCAGGTTGATTCCTTTCTATCAGCAGCTGACCAATGGTTTGCCTATTTTGAGAGTAACACAACCCTTTTGTGCCTCGAACAAAACATTGTTGTCAATTTAATGGACACTTATGATACCCAGTCAGTCAATCCTGGTGGTGCTAGCTTAGAGTGTGAAGAGGAAAGACAAGAAAGTTCTTCTGTAAGAGAAGTGCCAAGCATTAAAGACAAGTATAGCCTGTGGATTGGACCATGTAAAGTTGGTAAGGCTCACTATGCATGTGTATAAGTAGTCAAATCGTACTATTTAATTGTAGCAATCGATATTATATTTGTAATTATTATGGCCAAATAATATTATATAATAAAATACAGACTGGTTCATGAAACAGTTACTGTATTAAGAATTTATTTCTCTTTGTTCAGTTTCATCATCTGCTAAACCTCTCACCTTCTTAAACATCACAACTGCTCTCCATTCTCTGGTTTACTGGCATAGACTGGGAGTGATGTTGGGAATAGAGAAACACACTCTGGACTCAATCAAGATCGATTATGAAAAGTTTGGAACAGCAAGACAGCGAGATGAACTCATTGATGAGTGGCTTCGTAGTGACACTCAAGCTTCATGGAGTAAACTGAGTAGGGCTCTTGAGGATATGGGAGAGAGGATGCTGGCCTCACAGATAAACACCAATTATGACTGCACTAATCACACGTAGATTAGCTTAGCTTCTAGAAAGATATTTAAAATTTGATTTTGCAAGCCTTTTCTGTTTGATATAAACTTTGTTCATCCAATTGAATTAATTTTATTCTCCTTACATGTTATGAGTTGTTGTTTGTTTGTTTGTATCTATGGAGTCGTTGTAATAGTTGCACTCCTTGTGGTTGTAGAGGGGGTATTGTTATTGTACTCATTATTATTCACGTACGTGTACATTTTGTTTTCTGTTAAAGTGATTTTATGGTAAAGTTTGTAGTTTAGTAAATCTTTGTTATTGTTTGTTATTATTATAATATTATAATAATTGTTAATTACACTAGTTATTGGCTGTCATTGTGTGGAACATAGTATTATGATGATGCCATTAATATAGCTAATTGTTTGCATGAATTTTTGGCTCAAGTTATAATTATATTAAAAAATGATTAAGAATAATAGATCTATAGTAACGATTGAAAATGTAAGTGTTGTTCTGCATGGATATTGCAGGATTGCATGTTTCAATCTCTTATAATTAATTGCATCCTAAAGCACTTAGGTATGATAAATGCGTAATACGCTTTGAGTAAACTCCCTCCATTAGATCTAATCCAGTTCCTTGCTGAACATTTGCTAAACCTTTTCGAAAGAGGACATACATACTAGTTGCTTTTTTTCTTTGGAATTTCATTTCACAAAAAAGATTAGGAATTCAACACGACTACAATGATGACCTCCACACTTCTAGATGTAGTTTGTCACTTCCTCGGCCTGCCCAATATTTAATCATCAGGAGTACATCCCTATACTACTGAGGTGTATTCATGAAGCAGATGAGCCAAGTGTGTGGCGAAACATTGCCAAAAATCACATTGAGCTATTTTCTGTGAAAGCGACAAATCTTAAAGCAATCCAAAATGCAATTGTCTCTATGATAACCCACTCCAAAATCAGTCATTGGACCGTTGTGGTTTCAGAACCTATAATGTTGGATTTGTCAGGGAATTTTTACAAAAGCAGAACAAAAAATTAATCAGTAATCCCAAGAGATGAATTATATCTTTTGTCAATTTGATTAGCTGTAAATGCTTTCAGCATGCAGTTGAAGCCAATGTGACCATTGAACCCACATTGGCAACACATTTTCTTGAGATTGCTCCAAAAAAGAAAAATCCAAATGAAAGCACCGATGGTGCACAACCCTCGGCACACTCTAACAACTATAGTTATGCATATGAATATTGTGTTTAATGCCACTGCTATATCAAATGGCTTAATTCATCATACCATGGCCATCTGTATGAAACTCGGAAGACTTTGTGTACAAAATTACTGCATGGCTGAAGATTTAGTCTCACGCAAATGCATAGAGAGTCACATTTTATGGCAGTCCCTTTTCAAACGTGCTTCAAATTTTGAAGACTGCATTAAGAATTGTCTAAGTTTAAAATTAACTAGGTTAATTCTTACAAAGGTGGTTTTTTGTTAAGAAAAAAGTCTTATGTTGATTCACTGGTACCAAATAATGTTTTCTGAATCAACTATCATGACTATGACTACACTGTGCAGGCTATATTTACTACTACAAAAAACAGCCACACGAAGCTGACTGCCCATGGATTTTAAGTGTTGCAAGGAAGCCACTTCACTGATGATAAATATGCACCGTGCACTTTAGAGTAAAGCATAATTATGGTCCAAACTATATATGGCATGTCTGTCAGACTTACTGATGGCCATGCAGACTGCAAAATTGGAAAACCTGGGCAATAACTGTATCATTCAATGCTTATACTACGGCACGGTGTGACCCGCGTGAGTAGAAATTAGAAGCCTACCTAAATGTGTAAGCAGTTAGATAATGCTAACAAACTCTAAGCTCTGTTTAATACCTTACATGAAAGTTAACTCCTTGTTTCCTGTCTTGGCTAACAGCATAGACTAAACAGAGTAGATTCCTGGCAGCTGAACTGATCATTTAACTGCACCCGCTTCACGTGTTATTTTCGGGCTATTAGGTAGACTTTATTATCTGTTGTAACCAAGTATTACCCGGCTACGGTAGACATATACTACCGTATATACAAATGGTCCAAAATAACGACATCCAAGCAAAATTGAAAGCATTATCCTGCTGGGTATCCATAGGCCATGCATCCGCATCGGTGAATGCCAGGCCTCCAAGTTGCTTTTGAGCCAGCTGAGGAGCAGGGGAAGCTCACTACCTGACTGATTCTCTCTGTACCTGCTTGCATATTTGGAGAAACACACATGTGAGTTGATAGTGTCTATGTAAAACCTAATGAAGACTCGGAGGTGGCCTGTAACTGGAATCAAATAATTATGCTTGCAACTTTAGCCAAAAGCCTGTTGAAATCATGGCTAAATATATAACATAACCACCTCACAAATAAACGATGCCACTGCAACTCTCAATATTCAGCATCAGTGCATGACCAACGATACGTCAAATTATCCTATATGGGTTGCATGGACAGTAAGACTGATGTGATGTTGGCTTAGAAGCCGCATCACCCATATTGTGGATGTGTTGGACTCTTCAAAGCAAAAACAATCGAGCTAACCATTTCTCCTTTTGTTTGTCTTCTTTAATGCAGTCACTGCTCTCATATAGACGCACCCTGTCTTACTAACCAACGTGGCTAAGGATACAACACCATCATGATGCAGTATTGTGGATGCGTTCAGGACTCTCAAAGTAAGCAAAACTTAGCTAACCATCTGTCCTTTTATTTGCATACTTTTGTGCTGTCACTGCTCTCATTAGATGCACCCTGTCTTACTCTTAGACTAACTGATGTGATGATGGCTAAGTGGGATGCATGACCTGCAATGTGGATGTGTTCTGTTCTGAGTAAGCAAGTTCTGTTTAACTTATAAAGCTAACCTCGATCCTCTCTTACTTTATTGTTGTCACTGCCATGTCTTACTCTACTGACATGACATTGGCAAAGGATACATCATCCTTATTGTGGTTGTGTTGCACTTTCAAAGTAGTCTCGCTAGCCAGACTCTCCGCAGGGAAAGGGAGAGTCTGGCTAGCGAGACTACTTTCAAAGTACGTAATTTATTTTAAATTAGCTAAAGTAATCATTTCTTCTTCTGTTTATTGCAGTCACTGCTCTCACTAGATACACTGTGTCTTACTCCGTCGTATGTGATAGTTGCTAAGGATACACCACCCCTATTGTTGAACTCTCAAAGTAAGCAATTCCTTTCAAACATAGCTAACCATCTCTCCTTTTGTTTACATACTTTATTGCTGTCACTACTCTCTTTAGGAACACCCAGTCTTACTCTAACTGACGTTTCGTTGACTAAGAGGGATACATCACCTGCAATGTGGATGTGTTCAAGGTAAGCAAGTTCAGTTTAACTTACCTAACCACCTCTTCGACTTTAATGTTGTCACTGCTCTCATTAGACACGCCGTGTCTTACTCTACTGACATGACATTGGCAAAGGATACATATTGTGGTTGTGTTGGACTTTGAAAGTACGTAATTTATTTTAAATTAGCTAAAGTAATCATTTCTTCTTTTGTTTATTGCAGTCACTGCTCTCACTAGATACACTGTGTCTTACTCTGTCGTATGTGGTAGTTGCTAAGGATACACCACCCCTATTGTTGAACTCTCAAAGTAAGCAATTCCTTTCAAACATAGCTAACCATCTCTCCTTTTGTNGTTGTTTGTATGTATAGAGTCGTTGTAATAGTTGCACTCCTTGTGTTTGTAGAGGGTGTGTTATTATTGTACTCATTATTATTCATGTATATATACTGGCATGTATTTTTTGTTTTCTGTTGAAGTATGAATTCATTTTATGGTATAAAGCTTGTAGTTTAGTATTTTAAAAAGTCTTATATTGTATGCTATATTATTATTATTGTTACACCAGTTAGTGGCTGTTATTGTATGGAACATGATAATGATGGCATTGCTTTTTGTCTCAAATTTAATTATTAAAAAGATTATTGAATTAATATTGATCATTAGCTATAATAAAATTAAACTGCAAATAAATGTATACGTATACCTAATAATTATCTTGTTATGCATCCAAGATTTGATGATCGACAGTATGCATATAATATTGCTCCTCTTTATGAGCTGTCACCTAGAGAGGGACACTAGCTGCAGATCGATGTTGTATTGGTGCGGACAAGGTCAATATTTGTTTAGGAGATATATACGAGCGACCACGTACTTAAATGATATCGATGCCATTAATAAGCTAGCTCTCTCAAGAATATAAGTATAGAGTATGACAGTACAACAGATCAACCATAGTATACAAAAATTTGCCAATCTATTGTATGCCCTGCGCATGATTGTTCTTGTGGATGCATGCAGGCTGATTATTACAGTGTTTATAATAGTCAATGTTGTATTTTAAGTACTCTGGCTGTAACAACTTGCTGGGCATTGCTAACTAATAGTGCATTCAGTGAGTGCTGACTACATGCTTGTATTCTAGAAACTTCGCTGACTCATGCAGAAAATGATTAATTACTTAAACACATCCGCTGTTGGGATATTCATAACTCAAACACGTGTCATGCTGAATACATGTACGTGATAAAACAAATTATGAGATTCATGAGATAGCAAGTTTAAACTTATATATTACTCACTAGTATAATATTATAGGCCGTGTTGAGCTCAGTGCTGTTATTGGTACCTAGAATAATTTATTACTCACAAGCTCCGCTAAGTAGTCGAAATTCTCATTAACAAGTGAATGTCAGACAGCAAGAGTAAGAAGGGTGTAATATTTCAACAAGAAGGAACACCACCCACCAAAAAAGGACACCAAGTAACTGCAGGCAACTCGGAGTGGATTCGGAGTGAAGTTAGAGGCTTCGATGACCTTGAAGTTCATTTTGCAGAAGATCTCAACCTACTTCAGGCTCTCTGTGCAGTACAACCAGATGCTACTCTAATTGTACAAGAATTCAAATACAAGCCTTCAAAGAGAACATCTCGGTCTCTTACTCAACTAGTCACCAAGATAGTGCACGTGACTGCAATTGTGACCAAAAAGAAGACAACAAGTTCATCATCACTTGCGAGTACTAATGATCAGAATGTTTTTGGAGTTGAGCTTGAAAGTGATACTTTTGAAATGCTGTGTGAATTAGCAAAAGAAGATCTCACCAAAGGGTGTGTCATTTCTTCACCTTGTGATTCTTTGCATTTTCTTTCAACATTTTGTTCCAAACATGGACTAGAAACTTTCTATCATCAGAAATACTTTGGGTTTATGGTGCAAATGACTGAACAGAACATTTTGCATGGCAATTCTCAATCGATGACT